>JAJOZX010000226.1:1755000-1785321 GCA_023014485.1 Bathynomus jamesi
CTAGTATTCAATGTATGAAAATTCTTTAACATCATACTAAGGACGAAACACTCTATAGAAGTCATTATTTATATGTTATGTAGTATAAATATAACTATTATTCGACCATATCTCCGCCCCCATACGTCCATATCTTATCTTGATCATTATCCTATATAAATTTTATTAAATATTCATTTTTTCTCATTCGTTCGAAAACGCAAAAATACGTTCTCGTATTATTTTTTCATTTTTATTTTTTTTACTTTCAAGTGCGTTCACCCCTCGCAAGATATTCATAGATGCTGAGGTTAAGTGATCGAATTCCGCTGACTAGCAGATTCGAGCGCCTCAAAGATAAAATATCTCCGTTCGCTCTGATTTCAAATTCATAACATATTATAGCATATTATTTCGTAAATAAATTATCTCGTATGTGCCATATACTTTGTATTATATTTCTAACATCTAAATTGTCTATTAATATGAAACACTGTAAAAAAACAAAACAAAGTTATAGTAACTGTTTAATTATAATTAACTGTAATACTTTAATTTAATATAACGTAATGTACTTTAATGAAACTGTAATTAATAATAACTTGTAATGTACTTCATTGAAACTGTAATTAAATGTAATGATTTAATTTACAATGTAAGAATGTACTTTAATAGAACTGTAATGGACAATCATAAGCGAATGTGAAGTAATCCATAATTGTAATCGTAATTGTAATGAACCAAAATTAATACGTACTCAGTCGTGTACTTAATTTGTACTTATGTGTACTATTACGAAATGATATCGCCTTCAGAAATGAAGATTCGGCAAAAATATACGATTAGTTTTTATTTTTATTTTTTTAATTATTTTTAGTTGAAATTTTTCAAACCATCTGATCATGTGTTTAAAAGGGGGGGAACTTAACCTTCAACTGTCGTCCCCCAACATTTAGGTTTATATTATACATGTACTTGTAAAATTACAGCACTTCTTCATTAGACTTCTTCATCAAGTCACTTCATTTTATAGCACTTCATTAGGACTCCCTTGTTAGCAGCCTTGCTGCGGGGAGGGGGCAGAGGCCCCTTGCCTTCTTAATATTTTTAGATTCCGGCCTGAGCCATGGTCGAAAGAGGTCGAACCTCTACCCCTGTAAATTCAGAGCAGTACCTGTATATTTTTAAGAAGTAAATTACCGTAAGAGAAACTTTTTATTTTTCCCTTCGAGCCGTGCTCTCTTCAGAACTTAGTCAGAAAAGTCGATAATTTTAGTATCAGAGAAAGTATAGAGTATTATAAAAAGAGAAGAATTAATAAGCGAGAGAAAGAGACAACCCAAGCACCATAGAAGATATTGGCATAACAGTCTGGCGAGTCTGTAGCCAAGAGTTTAACAGAGTGGCGACCGAAAAGAATTAGAATGTTATAGAAGAAATATCCGTTGCTTGCCTCCTAACTAGAACCCCCGTCGATCCGAACCACCCCAGGGCCATAGACGGAGGCGTTAACATTGTGGCGACCCTGCCCCAGGATAAGAAAAAGATTTTAAGAAACAGATTTTAAGAAGAAGATTTTAACAAGATTATTTTAAGAAGATTATTTTAAGAAGAAGATTATTTTAACAAGAAGATTTTAACAAGAAGATTTTAACAAGAAGATTTTAAGAAGAGGCCACTCTTTGGCCAAGATAGAAATTACCCTGCATCAGGATAAAACCATTTGACCGGCGTGTCACGACTTCTAGTTCGTAACATCCACCCTTGAACCGGTGTGTCACGACTCCAAGTTCTCCACGCCTAGTTTTCGTCCAAGAAGAAGTAGCCAGGAAGACGTCTTCAGGACACGTCTCTGAGGATTTCGCCCGTGGAAAATTTTGTTAAGTACAGAGTTTGTTTGTTTTTAAGAAATTTATAAACACTTGAAAAGTCAGTATTATTAACAGTTAATATTTAGTATGGAGCCAGAATTAACACAAAACACAGTGAACACTTCAGACACCAGTGATACACTTTTTTTTAGTGAAACAGTAATTTTCACAGAAGTTAATTGTAACAGAGAGTTAATTTCAAAGAGAGTTAATTTCAAAGAGAGTTAATTTCAAAGAGAGTTAATTTCAAGAGTTAATTTCAGAGAGTTAATTTCAGAGTTATTTTCACTGTTATATTCAGTATAGAATAATTTTATCTTATGTATCAAACATAATAGTATCGTACCTTCGTGTACATTCGAGTGAAATGTTGTTTACATTTTTTTTATTTCTTGTTTGCAAATTTTTTTCAATTACTGAATTGAATTGACTTGCAAATTAAGAAAGAGAGAGTTTATGGAGAGTTTATAGATTTAGAGAGATACTTGAAGTAATTTTGAAGTCATTTTTTTGAAGTCATTTTTTTGAAGTCATTTTTGAAGTCATTTTTTGAAGTCAGTTTTTGAAGTCAGAAGGTTGCACCAAGAGGGTCAACCGAAACAAAGGTTAATCGTCTCCACTTGAATAGAGATCAAGTGCAGTCATTTTCCATTTTCAGTTAATTTCAAGTTAGACAGTTTAAGTTATGGAGATACTTGATTGCATTTCAAGTAAGTCGGTTGCACCAAGAGGGTCAACCAAAACAGAGGTTAATCGTCTCCACTTGAATAGAGATCAAGTGCAGTCATTTTCCATTTTCAGTTATATTCGAAGTCAGTTATATTCGAAGTCAGTTATATTCGAAGTCAGTTATATTCGAAGTCAGTTATATTCGAAGTCAGTTATATTCGAAGTCAGTTATATTCGAAGTCAGTTATATTCGTAGTCAGTTATATTCGAAGTCAGTTATATTCGAAGTCAGTTTATTCGAAGTCAGTTATATTCGAAGTCAGTTATATTCGAAGTCAGTTATATTCGAAGTCAGTTATATTCGAAGTCAGTTATATTCGAAGTCAGTTATATTCGAAGTCAGTTATATTCGAAGTCAGTTATATTCGAAGTCAGTTATATTTGAAGTCAGTTATATTCGAAGTCAGTTTTAAGTCCCAAGTCATTTCAATGCAGTCAATTGAATTCCACTTTTTCTTTGTAGTTTAATTAAGAGAATTTAATTTAAGAAAATGTAATTTAAGAATTTAATTCAACCTTTTTTTGTGTTGTAAAAGAGAATTAAATTCAACCAGAATTGACCGGTTTGCGTCTTTAGTTAACCTTTTTTTTTGTTTGTGAGAAGGAAATTGTCCGATTTGTCCTTTCTTTTTCATGCATTGTTACGTATATAAATATATAGTCATGTAATTTATTATTTGTAACCAAAACAGTTTTTACAATTGTTTGTAATGATTTTGGTAATTATTGTAATGTATATGAGGAACATGCCGTCCCTCCGTTTGTTGAACTTTTTTTAATTTTTGTTCTAAGTAGTGTGACAAGCAATCTTTTTTTAAAGAGCAAAGTGCTCACAAAAAGACGTAATTGTCAATTTCAGACATATACCCCCCGCTCAGTCACTCAATTCCCCCGAATGTAATACTCCAAACTTTCTTTTTATTTTTTTTATTTTAACACCCCCAACCCCAGTTGAACCGTGTCAACCAGAGAAATGGTTCAACCATGGTTAATTCCTCTTTGGTACGATGGAGCATAACCTCAATTTAGGTTAAGTGTTTTTTTTATATTACAGTATATGTTTAGTTCATTATAGTTTATAATTGATTTCTATTCTTAACTTTTATATTTTTTATATTTTTTTTATTCGATGAATACTGAGTAATTGTGTTGGTCGAATTTAATTAATTGTGTCAAAATATCAAATAATTCAAATTCTATCAACATTTAACGAAAAAGTATGATTTTTCTACTTAACATGCAAAAATTATTAAAACCTTTTTAATATTTTTTTTTATTATATAAAAATAATTTTTAATGTAAAATTTACCTGAGATTATTAAAAGAAAAGATTGTTCGAAATGCTTCCCTTCCATTTCAATAACTTTTTTATTCTTGGTCGAAATTCATCTATGGTTCGATTTACTTTTATTTTTAAGAATATTATAAAATTATGTTAGCTCATTAAAATGCATAATTGATCTCTATTCTTAATTTGTATTTTTAATTTTCTTTTGTTCAATTAATCGTGAGTAACTGTCCTTAAATTTTATTGTACCATTTGTAAGGTATCAAACGAAAATTATAGTCAAATTGACATACTACTACAGTATATGGTTATGAATTTTAGTAGTCGAATTTAATTGTGTGTCGAAATTCAATTTTAAAACCGTGAGAGTTACTGTCATTACTCGTAAGGTCTTCTAAGTACGTCTTTTTTTATTACCTTAATTTGTGTAACTGATTTAATTAAATACTTAAATACTACCTTGAACTTAAAGGATTTTATAATAATAATAATAATAATAATAATAACAATGATTGACTTAAACTTAAAATATTTTATAACCCTAAACCCATCTTAAATTATTATACATTATTTTTAAACTTTGTTCATTCAAAAACCTTCCAAATCCCTACACATACACACGCATGTATGCACACTATATATACTATATACATACAAACCTTATGCTAAAATCATTGAATACCACAATAAAACTATTTCATTACGTAAGTGCAAACTATGCTATTTAGTCTTAATCATTTTTGCTTTCTAATATATCTTGCTCATGCATTTATTCAGTTACTTGAACAATCCTATCAGCTAATCTGTCCCTCGAAATTGTAAAATACACACTTTGCACCTAATACACCCAAATACACACTAGACCACAGGTCTATACATCATCGATTACGTAATTCTATTTTTACCTACAATAGTCAATAAAATTAGTTTATCAATTGTACTATCATGGAAGCCTCGAAAAATCCATGAACTTTAAAATTTATATTTTTCCCTTTTACCTATTCATTATGTACATAATTTATCCCACAGAAAAAAATAAAATTTGGTAAAAAAATTTAACCATATCATTGTTTGTCTAACTTAATTGTTTGTCTAAATTAAAGTATTAATCTTTGAATTCTTATATATTATATAATAACTCACTTGTTCTGTATAAAAATTTGTAATGTAAAGAAAAAAAAATTTCGTCATCATCTAATTTGAATTCGTTAGATGTTATTTTCTCAATTGCATTGTATTAATTGTATTATTATTGTATCAATACCATTTTAGGGGGGGGAAATACTGTAAAAAGTGAACAATGAACAATTCCTATACCATCATTATATGGATTCATTGTCGTCATGCAGTACTTATGTTCGTATAGTTTTTATGTTCGAATGTCCATTTTTACATAAGAACCAAAATCGCTTAACGCGAGTTTGGATAATAATTTTACTTGTAGCTTCCTATTTTTGTTCGTGTCACAACCCTACGATCTACCATATCTATGGTTTAGTCGTATCCATTTTCCATTTGTTATAGAAGTTATTATAATTAATTATGAATTTTCTTGCATCTCACCCTCGACCCTAGATTATGCATACACATTGCATGTAACAGGATTGGAATCCGTAGTTGTACTTCTTAGTCATTACTACCCAATCTTTGTCTCTAATTCGTTCTTGTAAATCTTCCTAATAATGATTTGTACCAGAGCTGGGCATTTGCGGCATATTTTGCGGTACTGCGGTACAGCGGTACTACCAAACTACCAAACCGGCACCAAACCGGTACGCGGAAATTTGAATGCGGTAGCGGTACTGCGGTACTTTCAGCGATCCTTTGCGGTACTGCGTTATGCGGTTCCGGTTTGCGGTTTGCGGTAGTACCGCAGTACCGCAGTACCGCAAAATATGCCGCAAATGCCCAGCTCTGATTTGTACTATACGTAAAAATTCAATAACTATGACGTCACATTTTCCCTTCATCATATATCTAGTATTCAATGTATGAAAATTCTTTAACATCATACTAAGGACGAAACACTCTATAGAAGTCATTATTTATATGTTATGTAGTATAAATATAACTATTATTCGACCATATCTCCGCCCCCATACGTCCATATCTTATCTTGATCATTATCCTATATAAATTTTATTAAATATTCATTTTTTCTCATTCGTTCGAAAAGCAAAAATACGTTCTCGTATTATTTTTTTCATTTTTTATTTTTTTAATTTCAAGTGCGTTCACCCCTCGCAAGATATTCATAGATGCTGAGGTTAAGTGATCGAATTCCGCTGACTAGCAGATTCGAGCGCCTCAAAGATAAAATATCTCCGTTCGCTCTGATTTCAAATTCATAACATATTATAGCATATTATTTCGTAAATAAATTATCTCGTATGTGCCATGTACTTTGTATTATATTTCTAACATCTAAATTGTCTATTAATATGAAACACTGTAAAAAACCAAAACAAAGTTATAGTAACTGTTTAATTGTAATTAACTGTAATACTTTAATTTAATATAACGTAATGTACTTTAATGAAACTGTAATTAATAATAACTTGTAATGTACTTCATTGAAACTGTAATTAAATGTAATGATTTAATTTATAATGTAAGAATGTACTTTAATAGAACTATAATGGACAATCATAAGCGAATGTGAAGTAATCCATAATTGTAATCGTAATTGTAATGAACCAAAATTAATACGTACTCAGTCGTGTACTTAATTTGTACTTATGTGTACTATTACGAAATGATATCGCCTTCAGAAATGAAGATTCGGCAAAAATATACGATTAGTTTTTATTTTTTTATTATTTTTAGTTGAAAATTTTCAAACCATCTGATCATGTGTTTAAAAGGGGGGGAACTTAACCTTCAACTGTCGTCCCCCAACATTTAGGTGTATATTATACATGTACTTGTAAAATTACAGCACTTCTTCATTAGACTTCTTCATCAAGTCACTTCATTTTATAGCACTTCATTAGGACTCCCTTGTTAGCAGCCTTGCTGCGGGGAGGGGGCAGAGGCCCCTTGCCTTCTTAATATTTTTAGATTCCGGCCTGAGCCATGGTCAAAAGAGGTCGAACCTCTACCCCTGTAAATTCAGAGCAGTACCTGTATATTTTTAAGAAGTAAATTACCGTAAGAGAAACTTTTTATTTTTCCCTTCGAGCCGTGCTCTCTTCAGAACTTAGTCAGAAAAGTCGATAATTTTAGTATCAGAGAAAGTATCAGAGTATTATAAAAAGAGAAGAATTAATAAGCGAGAGAAAGAGACAACTCAAGCACCATAGAAGATATTGGCATAACAGTCTGGCGAGTCTGTAGCCAAGAGTTTAACAGAGTGGCGACCGAAAAGAATTAGAATGTTATAGAAGAAATATCCGTTGCTTGCCTCCTAACTAGGACCCCCGTCGATCCGAACCACCCCAGGGCCATAGACGGAGGGGTTAACATATATACACACACACATATATATATATATATATATATATATATATATATATATATACACAAGCCTCTTGCTTTTTCTTATATATATAATGTTATAATGTTATAATGTTTCAGACCAACAAAGACCCTAGGATCCACTCATGGCTGGTCTACCTAACTGTGTTCGTAATTGTGTATGTCCTCCGTGGTGGCGGAGGGGACCTACAATTTTACGTGGGTTCCGAACCACAAGAACATAAGAAATTTATGTAACAACTTCCTGTACAATGTGTACATTGGCAATGACCAATTTAGCAAAACTAATTAATTATCGATTTAAAACTAAAGATAGAATCTCTGGATCCAGAGGATCACGTCATAATAGACTACTATCCACAAATATGTTACACTCTATATCCATTTATAACCGACATGCAAATATATCAGATCCAGAGAATCCAGTCAATTTCATTACGGTATCCATCAATACTAGTACATTGTCACGAAAAATAAGTCACGGTCCATATCGATTCTGGACCAAGTCAAAATTTACAACCATATACATTACAATACAGGGCGTCCCAACAAAATGTATACACACTTTAAATACTTATAAAGGCAGTGTTTATTAAAATACATTTCATTTTCAAAATGTAATAGAATCTACAGACATTATTTAATTGTTTTGTCAACGCCTGTTTTCAAACTGACGTCCGTTCTGGTCCAGGCACTGTTGATAACGCGAAGCAATGGAATCGCAAACATCACGAAACATTTCGTTTGGTATTTGTGTGCATTCTCGTTCAATGGCTGCTCTCAATTCAGCGACTGTTGCAGATTTTATAGCGTAGACTTTGTCTTTTAAGTATTCCCATAAAAAAAGTCTAGTGGTGTGAGGTCTGGTGAACGCGGAGGTATTCTACGAAACCCTTCGTCCAATCCACATCCACATCGTGCCAAGTACCACTCGCAATACTCCACTCTTCGGTCCGGATCATCTTCATTAATAGCATGGACTAATCTTGGAATGTAACTTTTCCATTGACAGCGCTTCAAAATGCGTTGGACAGACGATTCTGAAATTCCTACCTCACGACTCGCTTGCCGCACAGATTTTCTTGGACTTTGGTGATACGTTTCCAGTACTCTTTCTTGCTTTGTGGGGCTTGTCGATGTCCGTGGTCTTCCGGAACGCTTCTTGTGGACATTCTGAACAGTTTCATCGGCTTCAAACTTATCTCTAATTCGAGTGATGGTAAGTCGCGTTGGTGGATCTGTTTGAAACTCCCTCCTAAACTGTCTTTGCACTTCAACTGCGTTTTCACACTTCCAGTAGCATTTTAGAATGAATTTCCTTTGTTCAAAGCTTAGCCTGACTGCCTTATTAATTCTAATGGGTTTAACTTGGAAAGAAAGAAACATCAATTGAGCTATCAGCTGTTAAAGTGTGTATACATTTTTTTGGGACGCTTTGTATATACACTTACGAGGAAAAGTGTAGGAGTGGCTGTAAAGTCTGTACAAAAATCTAGAAATGTGTGTGCACCCATCTTGGGTCTCCCATTTAAAGGTGTTTGTGGGGCAAGTGAAGATCATGAGTTTTTCAATACCTCACAGTACTATGGGGGGCACCGCTCAGCAGAGGAATCTCTTTAAATGGGGTGTGTAAGGACAGAGAGTATCCCCTAACCCAAGACGCTGCCTCCCTATATCCCACAACACTTGTGTTGAGCTGTGGGATCTATCCCACAAAGCCTTAATTTTACTACCTTAAACTATACCCAATCTATCAAATATGCGTCTAATCGATTTTTAAAACATGTTTTAGACGTGCTACTAATTACTTCTACCCGCAAACTATTCAGCTATTTACTATTCTATGCGTAAAAAAGTTTTTGGCAACTGCTGTCTCAAACCTTCTACTTGTCAACTTACACCCGTTATTTCTAGTCCTATTATATTGAGATATTTCGAAAAAGCTATCTCTATCTACGTTATCGAACCCATTCATAATTTTGAAAACCGGATTAGATCACCCTTAACCTCCTAGTCTCGAGTGTTGTCAATTTTAACTCCTTAAGCCTATCCTCGTACGACTTTGACGTAAGCGACGGAATCATCTTAGTTGCTCGTCTTTGAACTCTTTCGATTTTGTCTATATCTTTGCGCATATGCGGATTCCAAAATTGGACCGCGTACTCCAAATGGGGTCTAACTAATGATTTATAAAGTGGAACTGTAATATCGCGCGATTTGTACTCAAAATTTCGAGCTATAAAACCTAACACTTTGTTCGCCTTATTGACCGCTGCTGTACTTTGTTTCGCTACTCTTAAATCACTAGTGACTATAACTCCTAAATCTTTTTCCTGCTCTACGCTTGTTAAATCTTTCCCTGACATACTATACGCAAAATTACCGTTACGCGAAGTTATATGCAAAATTTTGCACTTATCCACGTTAAATCTCATTTGCCATGTGACTGACCAATCAACGATTTTATTCAGATCTTCCTGAATTTTACCTCTATCTTCGTCATTAATCGCCCTACCACCCAGCTTCGTGTCATCCGCAAACTTTGAAACTGTACTGACTAGGCCGACATCTAAATCGTTAATATATATAAGAAAAAGCAAGGGGCCCAATACAGAACCCTGAGGAACGCACTCGCTACATTAGCCAACACGACTCCGCTCCATCAACGACCACCCTCTGTTTCCTACCTCGCAACCACTCTTCTAGCCAATTTATTACTACACCCCTGATTCCATGAGCCTTAGTTTTTTCAATCAGTCTTTTGTGCGGCACGGTGTCAAACGCTTTTTGAAAATCTAAATACACTACATCAACCGCCCGATGTCTATCGTAAACGTCAACCACGCTCTGGAAAAATTCCAAAAGATTAGTTAAGCAAGATTTATTTCGCCTAAATCCGTGCTGCGTATTTCTAACTAGCTTATGGAATTCTAAGTGTTCGACTATACGATCCCTAATTATTGATTCCAGTAGCTTACCTACAACAGACGTTAACGATATAGATGTGGGCCCAGTCACCACAGTTTCAAAGTTTGCGGATGACACGAAGCTGGGTGGTTGGGCGATTAGTGACGAAGATAGAGGTAAAATCCAAGAAGATCTGAATAAAATCGTTGATTGGTCAGTCACATGGCAAATGAGATTTAACGTTGATAAGTGCCAAATTTTGCATATAGGTTCGCGTAACGGTAATTTTGCGTATAGTATGTCAGAGAAAGATTTAACAAGCGTAGAGCAGGAAAAGGATTTAGGAGTTATAGTCACTGGTGATTTAAAAGTAGCGAAACAAAGTACAGCAGCGGTCAATAAGGCGAACAAAGTGTTAGGTTTTATAACTCGAAATTTTGAGTACAAATCGCGCGATATTATAGTTCCTCTTTATAAATCATTAGTTAGACCCCATTTGGAGTACGCGATCCAATTTTGGAATCTGCATATGCGCAAAGATATAGACAAAATCGAAAGAGTTCAAAGACGAGCAACTAAGATGATTCCGTCGCTTAGGTGAAAGTCGTACGAGGATAGGTTTAAGGAGTTAAAATTGACAACACTCGAGAATAGGCGGCTAAGGGGTGATCTAATCCAGGTTTTCAAAATTATGAATGGGTTCGATAACGTAGATAGAGATAGCTTTTTCGAAATATCTCAATATAATAGGACTAGCAATAACGGGTGTAAGTTGACAAATAGAAGGTTCGAGACAGTAGTTACCAAAAACTTTTTTACGCATAGAATAGTAAATAGCTGGAATAGTTTGCGGGTAGAAGTAATTAATAGCACGTCCATAAACATGTTTAAAAATCAATTAGACGCATATGTTGATAGATTAGGTATAGTTTAAGGAAGTAAAATTAAAACTTTGTGGTGATAGATCCCACAGCTCAACACAAGTGTTGTGGGATATAGGGAGGCAGCATCTTGGGTTAGGGGATACTCTCTGTCCTTAACACCCCATTTAAAGAGATTCCTCTGCCGAGCGGTGCCCCCCATAGTACTGTGAGGTATTGAAAAACTCATGATCTTCACTTGCCCCAGAAACACCATTAAATGGGAGACCCAAGATGGGTGCACACACATTTCTACATTACTGTACAGTCTTTACAGCCACACCTACACTTTTCCTCCTAATGTATATGGTTGTAAATTTTGACTTCGTCCGCAATCGATATGGACCGTGACTTATTTTTCGTTGGCAAGGTACTAGTATTGTCGGATACCGTAATGAAATTGACTGGATTCTTTGGATCTGATATATTTGCATGTCGGTTGCCCCTCCTCTCCAATATTTATATGGAGTTTTTCGAGATTACTTACATTCCGAGAATCCTGGGGGTTGGCATCCCTTGGTTGCGGTACGTCGACGATATTTTGTGTATCTGGCCCATGAATCGTGACCTGGATAACTTCTTCCTTCAGTTAAATGATCAAGTCCCCTCCATTAAGTTTACTTTAGAAGTGGAACAAGACAACTCAATCCCATTTTTGGATGTGCGTGTACATAGGGAAAGCCCAGGTTTTAAGTTTAGTATCTATCGGAAAAAAAAAAACAATTTGTCCTACGGACATTTTTACTCGGGACATGACACCCCCACTAAGAAGGCCATTTTTTCTTCAATGTTTCTCCGCGCCCTTAGGATCGCCAGTCCGGAATACATCGATGCGGAATTGGAAAAAATCAACGGTATTGGAAGTGATCTGTGTTATCCATCTGCGTTTATGGAATCTTGTCTCAACAAGGCAAAACGAACTTTCTATCGTGTGAATAATAACACTCATACTTTGTCAAAAAATATTTTAGTACTTCCATTTTTCGGGCTTTTTAGGCATTGCTAATGTACAGGGTGTCCCGTAAGTCTGGACCCATAGGGAAAAATAATAAAATTACAAAATAGTCCAAAAATTTATTACATAATCTGTTCAAAGTGTCCGCCGTTGTGTCGCACACATAGTTGAAGACGCAATCTCCACTGCGACAGCACTTTCTGAATCACTGTCGCAGAAATTTCTTGACACGCCTCCACAATGCGTGCTTTAAGGTGGAAAATGTTCTGAAGTTTGACCTCGTACACTTTGGCTTTCAAGTGGCCCCACAAATAAAACTCCAGCGGAGTAAGATCATAATAAAAAAATAATAAAAATAATAATAAAAATAATAAAAAAATATATTATAAATAAATTTTTGGACTATTTTGTAATTTTATTATTTTTCCCTATGGGTCCAGACTTACGGGACACCCTGTACTTAAACTTTTGGATATTAATGTAGTATTTTCATATAACAATGTTGTGAAAAATATCATAGTAAAAAATAGCCCAACCAATAATTCAGGCATTATCTATAAAATTGGTTGTAAACAATGTGATTCCTTTTACATATTTCAGACGGGAAAGGATTTGCACACACGTATAAAACAGCATCAATATTCCGTTAGAACAGGACAGTCGTCCAGTGCCCTTTTTATCCATTTGTCAGAGTTATCCCACTGTATTGATTGGAATAATGCTTCAGTTTTATTTCACTCTAGCAACATTGTTAATAGAAATATTCTTGAGTCTGCCATTATCCAACTTACAAATAACTTCAACATAAGCCAAGGTCTTTTTCAACTCAATCCTTTTGTTTTGAATTCCTTCAGAACAGATTTAGATAAGAAGGGTAGAACGCTAAATCTTTGGTAAACTTGTATGCTACTCAAATAACTTGTATTTTTTAAAATTTATTTTTATATACATCGAACCTGAACAAGAAGGGCAAAGTGCTAAAACCCGGGCAGATTTCCAGTATAAATTTGTTTTTTTTTTCTATAACATTGGTTGGAAACAATTAATTTGATCTTGTGCTAATCTTGTGCTAAAAATCGGTAGTTTTCCCTTACAAATTTGTATGCTCCTCCCACAATCCTTTAATGTTTAATAATTTTTTTTTATCTCTCCGTTTATTGTATACTAGCAGGTTACCCGGCGTTGCCCGGGTAACCTAAAACACGCCCTTCGTGCGGGTTCCAAAATATCCCAGCTGAAGGTCGAATATTTTCTCTAACCAAACTATTACGACTTAACCTAACCAATCGTCAAGGGCGTACAATTAACCTAAAAAAATAAATAAAAAACAATAAATTTTTTTTTATTTATTTATTTTTATTAAGAGAAGAGGATTCTTTATACTGTACGGCATTGACATTGCTAATCTTGTGCTAAAAATCGGTAGTTTTCCCTTACAAATTTGTATGCTCCTCCCACAATCCTTCAATGTTTAATAATTTTTTTTTATCTCTCCGTTTATTGTATACTAGCAGGTTACCCGGCGTTGCCCGGGTAACCTAAAACCCGCCCTTCGTGCGGGTTCCAAAATATCCCAGCTGAAGGTCGAATATTTTCTCTTTATCCAAACTATTACGACTTAACCTAACCAATCGTCAAGGGCGTACAATTAACCGAAAAAAATAAATAAAAAACAATAAATTTTTATTTATTTATTTATTTTTATTAAGAGAAGAGGATTCTTTATACTGTACGGCATTGACGATTGGTTAGGTTAAGTCGTGCTATTTTCGTTAAATTTTATTTATAAAATAAATAAATAAATAAATAAATAGCTAGCAGGTTACCCAGCGTTGCCCGGGTAACCTAAAACCCGCCCTTCGTGCGGGTTCTAAAATATCCCAGCTGAAGGTCGAATATTTTCTCTTTAACCAAACTATTACGAGTTAACCTAACCAATCGTCAAGGGCGTACAATTAACCTAAAAAAATAAATAAAAAACAATAAATTTTTTTTATTTATTTATTTTAGGTTAATTGTACGGCATCGACGATTGGTTAGGTTAAGTCGTGCTATTTTCGTTAAATTTTAAATAAATAAATAAATTTTAAATAAATAAATAGCACCATTAGATTCCTTGTAAAAAACTGGTTATTATGAAGTTATTTTAAAATTTGTAAGTTCAACCGTTTGGTTTTCTATAGCGAACAACTAAACAAAATAAAAAAACTTCCTCTTTTATATATATATATATATAATATAATATATAAGAGAAGAAGAAGAAGATATATATATATATATATATATATATATGTATAGTTTTTTTTTTCTGTAACCTATATATAGGCTGTAACCCTTTATGTACTTCAGTGTTCCTGAGGATGTCATTAGACGAAAGCGCTTGAGCACCATTCTGTGTTTCCTTTCCTTCGTGGTTTTATTCATCATATAATATATATATATATATATATATATATACATTTAAAGGATCACCTGAAAATCAAGGCCCCCAACCTTCTTTAGTTAGCCTTATAAGGCTAACTAACGGAAATATTACGACCTAACCTAACCAATCGTTAGGTCAACTGTACACCCTTTATGATTGGTTACGTTAGGTCGTGATATTTTCGTTAGTTAGCCTTATAAAGCTAACTAAAGAAGGCTGTGGGCCTGATCTTCAGGTGATCCCATAAGGGGTTCCAAAAAACCTTAGCCCCCCCCCCCCCCCCCCCCCCCCCCCCCCCCCATTTGCAGCTTACATGTTTACTTATATCGAAATAGTTTTTAGTGATTATAAAAGTATATAAAATTCTTTATTTATTGCAGGTATTAAAATTACTCTAGCTGATAAAGTGATAATATAATGGCTTCTCAATTAATTGGTGATTCGGAGAGGCAACGTTTGATAGATCGCATACCAGCAATAACATTTCGGGAAGCTCGTGATGCTGGAGCCACCTTTATAACACGTTCATGGGTTGCCAAAAAGTTGCGAAGAAGTGAGGACTTCGTCAAAAGAAATTGGAATAAATCTTTGGATGAATGTGAAATGGATACAACCATATCTAGGCGCCCATATTTGCCACTCTCTCAGGAAACAAAGGACATCATTGAAAGTGGTAAGCGTAAGCGGAAAAACAGCTGTGCTAAACTTTCTAGAGAGATCGAAGTGTTGAGAGGAAAGATCGTTAGTGGTGAGATCATTCGACTGTACCGTCATAGGCAAGGTTTAAAGGCTTGGCATGAACTTCCAAAGCCAAGAAAAACTCAACTTAACATCGATGACAGAATGTGGTTTGCCCATTATCTTGAAGATTGGGATGTCGATGATTTCATGCATTTAGCTGTCTCCGATGAATTTTTTGTTTACGTAACACGTCGGCCTAACTACCAAAATGATCGAGTGTGGGCCACAACACCAGATGAAATCGATGACAATGAACATTATCGCGAATTATTAAAAAGTCCAGACTGTGTTGGTGTGTTTGTTTTGTTCACTGCAAAGAAGCTCATGTGGGTGCTGAAGCCAAATGGTCAGAGTTGGGATGGACAGTATTTTCGTGTCATTATTCTATCCCAGCATGTCATTCCTTTTCTAAGAAACCCCAACAATGTTATGGATGTCGATCAGGTCACACTTCTGCACGATAAGGCCCCCTGCTTTAAGGCATTAGCCACTGAACAGTTGTTTCGGAACCATGAGATCGATTTCTTTGGAAATGAAGAATGGCCAGGAAATTCTCCTGACCTGAACGTCTGTGAACACATTGGATCAGTTATAAAGGGCGTGGTTGAATGTCTCTTGTTTCAAGAACCTGCAGCAAATCGATTTTCGAAGGATTCAATGACGCAACACCTTGAAACTGTTTTAGCAAATTTGCTTAACGATCAAGATCTATTCACGTCACTTTTGGCAAGCTACCCAAAGCGAATTTAGGCTGCCTTGGAAGCCAATGGCGGGAACACCAAGTTTTAATTGTTTCTCATTAAATGCAGGATTAAATTCTCTTTTGTAAGGTATGTTTAGTTTTACTGTACCTCTAATGGTTTAGGCCATGGGCCGGGGGGCTAAGGTTTATTGGAGCCCCGTATATACGAGGGTAATTCAATAAGTATCCGCACTTTTTATTTTCACAATTTTATTTTCACATCTTATAGATTATAGGCTGGATGGTCAAGAACTTCAAATTTAAGTTCTTGAAGGCATTTTCTAGTCTGTGCAGCGGTGTGAGGGCGCACATTGTCGTGCAACAGAATAACACCTTCCGACAATCTCCATCTCCGTTTTGTGCGAATTGCTTGCTTTAACTCATTCCGAAGCATGTCAGAATACGATGGACTTGTTACTGTAGTTCCACGCTCTAGATAATGTTCAAGGATAGGGCCTCGTGTATCCCAAAACAGTGTTAGCATAACTTTACCTGCTGACTGTGCTTTGAACTTCCTTGCAACGGGAGATGTTGGATGCTTCCATTGCATGCTCTGTCGTTTGCTTTCTGGTTCATAGTGATGGATCCAGGTTTCATCTCCAATGATAATGCGCTCCAAAAAATTTTCACCTTCATTATGGTACCGCGCCAAAAGACGAGAGCAGATGTCCATACGATTACGCTTGTGCTCTTCTGTCAACTGTTTGAGCACCCATCTTGCACAAACCTTGTGAAAGCCAATAATGTCATGAACTATCGAATAGGCTGATCCTTGACTGATGTCTAATGAAGATGCAATTTATTTTATTGTTAATCTTCTGTCATCGAAAATCATGGCTCTGGCTTCTTCCTGCTTGCCACCATTGGTTGATGTTGACGGTCGTCCTGAGCGCTGAGCATCTGTCACACATGTCCGACCTTCCTTGAACATTTGAATCCAATCGTACACACTTCGCCGTGGTAACGCATTATTCCCATACTGAGCACATAAACGCTTGTGAATTTCAGCTCCTTTCACACCTTCTGCCCACAAAAAACGAACCACGGATCTCTGTTCTTCCAGAGTACAAATTGAAAGCGGCGCAGCCAAGCTCACTACTCGTACGATATGTGACAGCTACGAGTAGCCTAAATAAGCCTATACTGTTGCTAGCCTAAATAACCCTATACTGTTGCCAGCCTAAATAAGCCTATAGATCTCATTTTGGCTCGTTATTACGAGTATATATTATATATACTATATTATCACTAAAATAAAAAGTGCGGATACTTATTGAAGTACCCTCGTGTGTGTGTGTGTGTGTATAATGAAAAGGAAGACCAAGAAAGCGACATACCGCATGACTTTAATATAAATCCGACGTTTCGAGGGAAATGACCTTCATCTTCGGGGTAAATTATAAAATTATAAAAAATAAAAGATAAGTAAAATTTTAAAACAATTCGAAACAATTCTTGCGGCCTATACTTATCCTGCCTATCCTTTGGCTAAGTTCCGCGTCCTTATTTTGTCCGCACTTACTGCTAATAATTACTCGATAAAAAATTCTTACTCATTTGCTCATGAAATTAATAGTTTAAATTCTAATAATGTTTTTATGTGTAGCTATGATGTTAAGTCATTATTTACCAATATTCCATTATACGAAACTATTTACCTTTGTGTTGACAAACTGTTTTTTTCTTGAAATCACCGTTCATGGATTTACTGGGTTAAATTTTAGGAAATTTCATGAATTGTGGGTTTTTAATTGTTATTTTGTATTTAATAATCAACTCTCGACAAACTGAATGCGTTGCTGTGGGTTCCCCTTTGGGTCCCATTCTGGCAAATATCTCCCTGTGTTATTTTGAAGAACAATTCCTCGATACCTGTCCTCTTGATTTCCAAAGCTGGGCACAAACCGTTAATCCGTTAATCGTTAATTAACGAAGTTAACTTTTTCGTTAACGATTTAACTTTTAAGTTAACTTTGAAAATCATTATCGGACTAATTAACTTCCGTTACATTTAACTTCCGTTAACTCAAGTCCGTTAACCCAAAAAATTCATAAATAAACCTGGACGACTACTTCTTGTTCAAGTCAAGGGAAGGAGACAAATTGATTTTCAACTGCAAGCTGTGCCTGCCCAAGACTGTGCCAATCAAGGGGCACCTGACAAGCCTCAACAACCTCAAGCAGCACATCAAGAGGAACCACCCAGCCAAGTTCATGCTGTTTGATGAGAAGATCAAGGCAGGTTCATCTCGTGGAAAAGCCAAGCAGAGGTTTTCCTCTGGTTCCAGCAGCGACAGCAGCACTTTGATATCGAGTGGAAATTCCACGATTTATTTTTTTTCTGGTTACAATTAAATGCAGGACCTTGATACAATAATAGCGTTGTTTACGTAAACGTTTAGGAATACAATTATTCCAACTATATTTATTTATTGCAATAAAGTTATATTTTTCTTAACACCAGCCAGTAGATACGTTTTAGTTTTGCTCATTCAATTATCGTTATATTATTGAGTAAAATACAGCAGAATAATATTGCAGAATAATACAAATTTGAATTTCTACAATTTACTAATTCTCCATTGTTTTATTTCCAGATCATGTCACCTGTGGCCAAAGCACTCGACAAGATCCAGGGGGAGGAACAAGCCTACCTTGGGACTCTGCTGCCAACAGTTGCTGCGACAATCTTCAGGCTTAAGGACTTGAAGTCTAAGGGCCTCGTCTACTGCAGCGCCTTGGTCGACGCACTTTTGGCAGGCATCGACAAAAGGTTTGGGCCCCTCCTGGAGGATGACGAATGCCAGCTGGCTGCTGCCTTCCATCCCAGGTTTCGCCTCATCTGGTTGGACAAGTATGACAACACCAAGGTCGCCAGGGTGAGGAAAAGCATGGAGGGTACAGTCGAGGAGGCCATGAAGCAGCAGTCCAACGAAGTGGGCAGCAACAGTGGAGGCAGCAACAACGAGGAGGAGGAGGAGGATGACTTCTTCAGTGCTGTCATCCAGACAAAAGAGAGCAGCAGAAGCCACAGGTCACTCAAGGGCAAGGCCCAGAACTTGGTCAAGACCTGGCTGGAGACCAACTCCAAGGACTTGCTGACAGATGCTGCCTTCTTGGGTGAGCAAGTGTTGGTGGACTTGTTCATCAAGTTCAACACAGCCATCCCCTCCAGTGCTGCAGTGGAGCGTTTGTTCTCTATGGGCAAGGACATCCTGAGGGCCAAGATATCATCCCTGTCTGATGAAAATTTGATATGCTAATTTTCATGAAGGGCAACATGCATCTCATGGACAAAATGGAGAACGAGAAGAAGAGGGAAAATTAAATTATATATATATTGTGTTTTTCATTTTTTTTATAATAAAAGTTAACGTTAACGGTTTATCGGTAACTTCCGTTACATGTTTAACGAATTAACGGATTAACGGTTAACGAAGTTAACTTTTTGGTTAACGGATTAGCGGTTAACGGTGCCCACCACTGTTGATTTCCTCCCAGCCTTTTATCAGTGACATGCTGAGAAGTTTTTAAATTATCTTAATACAGAGTATTCTAATATTAAATTTACCATCGAATCAGAGAATAACAATATCCTTCCTTTTTTGGATTTGTTTATTGAGAAGCTGAATGGTTCTTTTTCTACCTCATGTTTTCGTAAATCAATTTTTGCAGGTTTGAGTACGAGTTATTTTACTTACACACCTTTTTTATTCAAAGATAATTCCAGTAGGACTCTTATTTACAGATCTTATCTTTTATGTTCGTCCTATATTGGTTTTCATATTGAATTTCAATATTTAATTAACTGTTTTACTTCAAATGTTTTTCCTAAGAAATTAATTCAGAAATATATTTCTAAATTTCTTGATAATACTTATAGACCTAAAACACCCGTTTTTAATGTTACCAAAGGCAAATGTTATCTCACCTTTCGTTACCTCGGTCTCGTTAGTGATAAGATTCAAAAAGACCTGTCTGCAATCCTGAAGAAATTTTTTTCCCCATATTAATTTTAATTTCATGTTTGTAAATTCTTCTACTATAGGATCTTACTTTCGTTTAAAGGATAGACTCCCTCTCCTTTTGTGCTCATCATGCGTCTATAAATTTGATTGCTCGCGCTGCAAGAGCGAGTCTTACACTGGAAGTACCATTTGGTTACTTCAGTTCCGCATTGATCATCATTTGGACATGATGCTCCTCCGACAATGTAACTTCCTTACTTACACCTCTAAAAAGACAATTCCCATCGCGTGCAATCTTATCCACCTTAAATGGCTTGCCTAATGCCTTACATTTATATCTCAGTTCTCTATTGGGCTTCGGGTTTGGCAGACGTGATTCTACTGATTTTGCTGACCTCCATGTAGCAGTACAGTAGTTCGGATAAATTGTCACGTTGATCCTAGAACTATTCCAAGGAATTCCACTGCTGAGTTTTTTTGTCCATTACTGTCCATTTCTTTTTTAATGTTTCTTAATTGTACATTCAGAAAAAGTAAATTATTTATTTATATGCTTTATTTAGCCAAATAACAGTTATTACACACTTGCTTCTTGCTAGATATAGCAGAAACTCAAACTCCTACCGATATTTCTACAATTAAGTAAAAGTTACTCCTTCGAGCTATTTTAGGATTATTTCTAGGACCATCTTCCAGCTAATAATTTTTTAGAGGTAACCCTAGGAGTAACCCTAGCAATGTTTATTAATACCAGCCCCAAAAAACATATTCTCATATCCAAAGTCGAGCGCAACCATTTAACGAATAATTACCGAAGTGGCGAACAACAAACACCAGAAGCACAGTTCAGTTGTCACTAAAATTATACACAACTGAAAGCACAGTAGTAGAGTGCTCCACACCTGAATAAAAAAAATCAGGTGTGGGGCACTCTGGAGTGATTTTCATCTTACTAGAGTGCGTTTTGCCTGGCTGAGATGCACTCTACTTTAATTCCTAGAGTACGTCTCACCTAGGCATCGTGCACTCAAGAGCGCTTTTTTCCGTAGAGTAATTCTTGACTCGTACACCGGCTCGTTCGCCTGATCTTACCCCACTTGACTTCATCCTCTAGGGCAGTGATGCACAAACCCTGGCCCGCGGGCCAAATGTTTCCCCCATGGGTCTTTTCAGTGGCCCCACGGGTCTTTTCAATTCAATGAAAAAGTTAGAATATAAAAGTGACCCAATTTATGACTTAGATGGAAAGTAAGTAGGCTAATACATTTAGTTATTTTCTTCGCTTGGCCCTCACATCAAAAAGGTTTGTGCACCACTGCTCTAGGGCTTTGTCAAAAATGAAGTTTTTGTTCCACCAATGGCAACAACTTTGGAACATTTGAAGGAAAGGATACGTGAGGCTGTTAGAAAAGTTCAGTATGATATGCTAAAAAATGTATGGAAGGAAGCAGAATACCACTTTGATATCTGCAGAGCCACAAAAGGAGCTCATATTGAACTTCAATAGCATGTAAATAAAACTTTTTGAGTTTTTCTTTGTTTGTATATTTTGCTTTTCGCTGTAACTTTGTTAGTTTTTTTATAATAAATGTCTAAAATCGGGAAGATAATTTGTAATCACCCAGTATATAGAGTGTGTGTGTGTGTGTGTGTGTCAGGAGTCAGGACGTTAGCGTTTGCACTTTTAGGCTCACACTTTATAGATTCAATGAGTGTTGTGCTGTCATATTCTAACGTTTATCAATTTCTGAATAATTTTAGAATAGTGAGCTGGACAGACAATTGATAGACAGACAGTTGATAAATGAACGGATGAATGAAATGGTTATAGTAACAATCGTTATTATTTATTTCATTACAATAAAAATAATGGGTTTGTAGTATTTAAAAGATTAATTAAAAACTATAATTAATTAACATGATCAGAACCTATGAAAAGGGGGAATGTGGGAATAATTCCTGGGACTCCGGCTCAAGAGAGAGCCCCTACTAAATGACGCTATAAATTTTTTGCTTTTTTTGAGTTTTTTAATTACATTGTTATTGTATTTTTACTCAGTAGAATTTTGAAAGGTGTACGAAGTTAGAATCTTAAATTAGGAGGTTGCAGTAGTAGAAACTAACACTACGTACTATTAATTAAACACACTACTTACCAGTTTTTATTGGGAACTACTTAGGCTGACCATACGTACCGTTTTGAACGGGACAGTACCGTTTGTTTTATATTTCCTGGCCGTCCCGTCGTTTTAATAAAAATGTCAATTTTGTCCCGGTTTATGTACTTACTTTTTCATGAATACAGAATATTACATAACCCCCGTCCCTTTTTTGCCATCCCAATGTCCCGTTTTTGTCTCAAGGAAATATGGTCAGCCTAGAACTACTGGCCCTGGAAAACCTAAGGGGCCCCCTGACCATATAATTGTCCCAGGGCCCCACAGTTCTCTCGAGGGCCCTGAACATGATTAATTCATACATTAGACGTTGTAATGAATGAAGATAGGTGACTGAACACGTCATTATATTAAATAATTTATACAGTATACGAGTGATTAAATATATAGGATTGTGTTGAAACAATTAATATATAGAATATATATGGAATATATTTACAAGAGGGGGATTCTTTACGTACAAATTAATGCATTATTAGGGCCGCTTCACACTAGCGTATTTTTGTCGCGCGCATAATTATGCGCGCGTCTGTTTTTCTAGAAGGCACGTGTTCACAACTTCACACAGACGTATTGTGTCGCGCGCATCACCTCAGTTCGCCTGCATCTGCTCGTGGTGGAAGACGTAAACCAGAGAATTGTTTGTGTGTATTTGATGAATAAGGTTATGAAAAAGCAAAGAAAGCACAAATGGTGGGTCCATCCTATAAACAGCACCAGACAAGGATAATACAGAGGCACTTGCAGTAGGGTATTGACTCTGCCAGAGCTGAAACACAACTGACGTACAACAAAAAATACGTTCGTCTGAAGTACTCCATTGCCACACGAAGAATTCTAGAATGCTCGGCGCATTTTTATGCGTCGCGTTTTGGAAGTACGGGCGTTTGGTGAGCGTCTGGGCTGAGTTTGTTTTGTCGCGCGTACGCCGTGTGAACGGTCCCATTGAATTCCTTTGATTTCTAAAACGCGCGACAAAAATACGCTCGTGTGAATCGGCCCTTAGACGTCAGAAGGGCATGCGAAGGAGATACTTCGTTTTTGCAAAACGAAAACGAACTTGTTGGAAGCAGGCGATAAAATTACGCAAGGATGGAGTGTACTCAACTGAATGCAAGCATTATGCCTGCGACATTTTTATACACACACACACACACCACACACACACACACACACACACACACACACTAACAGATTGTCATTATTGCCAAACAGATCATTAATTACTAAATTAAAAGCAAGCGAGCCCAAAATGACACGAAATATGTCATATATACGCCTAACTGGTACGATGAGAGCAGCGAAAATTTTTTTAAATTTTTCATACCCCGATTACTGCCGATTAAAGTGTAAACGGCAACAGCTACTTTTTTGAGGGCACGATTCAGCGGTAAAAAACGACCATGTACGGATTGCACAATTTTAATGGAATTGCGTTTAATTTTGGTTTAGTGCATGCATCATTCAGAAGTTTACTAAGTTTGTTGAAGAATAATTACAGTATAACCTTAACCACATTTGGCAATAACCATATTATTCTTTTTCAACTTTAAAATAGCCTCGTATAATATTTTAAATAAATTTACTCCCTTAATTATTTCATTCACTAAGTTAAGTATAAACCCTTAAGGGTCGTAAAATTTTTAGTTCCAGCGATAACTCCAGGACTATTGCTGTTGCCTCCTGCTTCTCAAAATTACGTGAGGAACTTTTGCTACTCCGACTAAGTAATTATCTATGGACGTTTCCTAATCAGTTTGGTTTTAAAAAGTCCCATTCAATTGCCCTCTACAGTTATGTTTTGAAGGAGATTGTATTTAAATATACTGTCAGTAATTCAACTATTTATAGTTTTATATATAAGCAAAGCTGCTTTGACAGATCCAGAAATTTATTTGGGGGTCGTCACCAGTGCGTGAAAACTGAGCGGCGATGCCGCGAAGAAAGCTATGAAGGTCCGCGAGAATGCTCCCCCTTAAAAATTTCATAAAAATGGTGCAAAATCCTGCATTCTAGAGCCATCCTGAGGTGATTTTTCCTCAATTCATCTTTCCATTTCTTTTATCTTTAGCTTAGAACACGTAAAAATTTGTTTTTGAAATCGTCAGGGGAGTGTCACGTGGGCATGGTGACACCCTCCTGGATCCGCTACTGAGCATATGTTCTGCTACTGAGCATATTTAAAAAATTAGAAGACAGGAATGGTCCACCATATGTTTAAAATTTACTGAAATTTTGGTACACAAACCAAACTTTTACTGTTAGAGAAGGCACTGTATCGTCCGAATGTTTTGGTTCCTCATGCGGTGTTAGACAAAGCTCATTACTCTCTCCTCTGCTGCTTAGTATATATACTGATGGATTAATTACTTCTCTTAATGATACAAGAGTTGGATGCTGTATAGATAGCATGAGGATAAATAACTTGGTCCATGCCGATGATATGGTGTTAATAAGCTCTTCAGTGAAAGGTCTGGATCGTCTTATGAAAATTTGTGAATTATATTCACAGAACTATGACACTAATTTTAATATTACTAAAACTAAGGTTAAACAATTCCATCCGAATAGCTTAAATCAAACAGCTATTATTTTCAAAATGAGAGACGAACCAGTAGAGCAGATACAAAAATTTGAGTATCTGGGTCAAACCAACATTTATAGTGACGACTCAGACATAAGGAAACAATACGAAGGAGTGTTATTTCTATGCTACCTTGCAATAGGCCCCTCTTATATGCTGAGGGTAAATTAACACTGAAAGTTCGAAATTTAAAGTGGGCTTTAAATAAGCCGAGAAAATTGTGCATATAAAATTGAAAGGCCAATCGCATGGATAACCAAAGCATTGAACAAACGAATTCTCGCGCGCGCAATAAGTGCAACAAAAGTGGTTGCACCGCAATATATATATATATATATATATATATCTACAGGACGTCCCAAAAAAATGTATACACACTTTAACAGCTGATAGCTCAATTGATGTTTCTTTCTTTCCAAGTTAAACCCATTAGAATTAATAATGGCAGTCAGACTAAGCTTTGAACAAAGGAAATTCATTCTAAAATGCTACTGGAAGTGTGAAAACGCAGTTGAAGTGCAAAGACAGTTTAGGAGGGAGTTTCAAACAGATCCACCAACGCGACTTACCATCACTCGAATTAGAGATAAGTTTGAAGCCGATGGAACTGTTCAGAATGTCCACAAGAAGCGTTCCGGAAGGCCACGGACATAGACAAGCCCCACAAAGCAAGAAAGAGTACTGGAAACGTATCACCAAAGTCCAAGAAAATCTGTGCGGCAAGCGAGTCGTGAGGTAGGAATTTCAGAATCGTCTGTCCAACGCATTTTGAAGCGCTGTCAATGGAAAAGTTACATTCCAAGATTAGTCCATGCTATTAATGAAGATGATCCGGACCGAAGAGTGGAGTATTGCGAGTGGTACTTGGCACGATGTGGATGTGGACTGGACGAAGGGGTTTCGTAGAATACCCTCCGCGTTCACCAGACCTCACACCACTAGACTTTTTTATGGGGATACTTAAAAGACAAAGTCTACGCTATAAAACCTGCAACAGTCGCTGAATTGAGAGTACCCATTGAACGAGAATGTACAATACCAAACGAAATGTTTCGTGATGTTTGCGATTCCATTGCTTCGCGTTATCGCAGTGCCTGGACCAGAACGGACGTCAGTTTGAAACAGGCGTGACAAAACAATTAAATAATGTCTGTAGATTCTCTTACATTTTGAAAATGAAAAGTATTTTAATAAACACTGCCTTTATAAGTATTTAAAGTGTGTATACATTTTTTTGGGACGCCCTGTATATATATATATATATACCTTATGAACCTTATGTTGTTTCGTGCGTTAGTCTCTCTTCACACGGAGGTCAAGCTGGTGGCCCCGCCTCTAGGTCTGGCCTGGTGGAGGAGCGAGTTGCTTTCTTGCGCTCTCCACCGTACATAGCCAGGCACGCCCGGCTCATCTGGTACTGTCCTGAGCGAGGCATCCAGTCTTTTCTTGAAGACTTCAACTTTGACCCCCGTTACGTTTCTGAGGTCCTTAGGAAGCTGGTTGAAAAGTCTTGGCCCCCTGACAACCAAGCTATTTTCCTTCAGGGTTGAGGAGGTCCCTTGTCGGGCCTTTAATTTTGGAACACTACACATTCTGCCTTTCCTATTTTCCAGTGTTATTTGAATGGTAATTGAGTTTAGTTTTAGGTTTGGTACCAGTTTTTCGATCATTTTCCATGTGTACATTATGATGTACCTCTCTCTTCTTTCCAGTGAGTACAAATTTAGTTTACGTAGTCTTTCCCAGTAGATGCGGTCTTTGCAGCCATCAATCTTGGCTGTGAAATGCCTTTGCGTTTCTTCTAGTTTTATTAGTTTCTTCCTTTTTATATGGGGACGTTAAAACTGAGCAGTATTCAAGTTTTGGTATAATCAGTGTTTTTAGCAGGGGAATCTTACTGTTCTGTCCCTTCTCTTGAACGTTCTTAGTACTTGTCCGGCGACTCTTTTTGCTTTATTTATCGCTATCTGATTTTGTGTTTCAAATTTCGCATCATCTGTCATTATTATCCCGAGATCGATCGCTTTCGTGCTTCTCTGAATTTCCTGTCTATCTGGAGCATAATATGCAGTCTGTTTAAGTTCTTTTCTACCATATCTCAAGAGCTGAAATTTCTCGTCGTTGAATGACATGTTGTTGTCTTCTGACCATTTGTATATTTTGTTCGTGTTCCTCTGCAAGGCCTCCACGTCATGTACATCGCTGATTTTTCTGCTGATCTTTGTATCGTCTGCAAAGGATGTTACTATACTGTTGCGGTTTACTCCGCTGTCTATGTCTGTTAGCATGATAATGAACAGCAGTGGGGCCAGTACTGTCCCTCGTGGTACTGAGCTGCGTACTTCCGATTCTGATGATG
The DNA here is from genome assembly GCA_023014485.1 of Bathynomus jamesi. Lineage (NCBI taxonomy): Eukaryota > Metazoa > Arthropoda > Malacostraca > Isopoda > Cirolanidae > Bathynomus > Bathynomus jamesi. The sequence continues at coordinate 1,782,123 of JAJOZX010000226.1, forward strand.
ATATACCTTGAATTTTGACGACCTGCAGACGATCTCTAAGGAAGTTCTAGATCCATTTTCCCACTTTGCCTGTTATTCCCATATATTTAATTTTATGTGCTATTATAACATGGTCACATTTATCGAAAGCTTTAGCAAAATCAGTGTATATAACATCGTAGTTGTCATTGCCTTCCATTGCATCTAGGATATTGTTGTAGTGTTCTATTAGTTGTGATAGGCATGATCTACCTGATCGGAATCCATATCTCTAGGATATCATAAATTTTCTCTCTAACTATTCTTTCAAATACTTTGGTGAGGTGGGATGTCAGTGACACTGGTCTATAGTTCTTTGCTTGAGATCTGTCCCCTCCTTCATATAGGGACAATGTTTGCTCTTTTCAAGATGCTCGATATTTCACCAGTGTCTAGGGATCTTCTCCATATTCAGTATAAAGGTGTAGCTATTTAATTTTTACAGTTTTTAATCAATAATGAGTTCCAATTGCCCGGACCTGCAGCTGAATGTGGTTTCATTTGTCCTATAGCTCTCGCTACATTTTCTGGTGTAAAATCAAAGTCTGTTATATATTCTCCTTGCAATTCCTCTTCAAAGAATGCATTTATGTCAGGTATCGCTTTGTCACTTTTTGGGGTACTGAAAACTGATTCATATTGAGCTCTCAATGTATCAGATATTTCTTTTGGATCGTCGGTTAGTTCATTATTTCCCGTCCTTAAGGGCCCAATAGCGGCGCGCGTCTTTGTTTTCCTTTTTGCATAGCTATAGAAGTATTTTGGATTTTCCTTTATTGCTTCTACCGCCTTTTCCTCTTCCCTCTCTGTATGGTCCTTAATCAGGGCTTGTATTTCCCTATCGATACCCTCCAGTTTTTCTTTTATTGTTTTCCTGTCATTATCTCCACAATTACCTAACTTCGCCTCCACTCTCTTTCTTTTGCCGAATAGTCTTCTCTTTTGCCTCTCTAGCCAGCTCCTCTTTCCTTTTGGCTGTGATTTCGGAGCATATTTTTCTAAAATTCTCAGCGTTTTTTCTTCCAAAGTTGTTAGCATTTCTTCAGTTGTTTTATTCTCGAAAATTGTTCTCCATTCTATTTGGGTCATGTGCGATCTGATTGCTTCCCAATGTTACTATACTGTTGCGGTTTACTCCGCTGTCTATGTCTGTTAGCATGATAATGAACAGCAGTGGGGCCATTACTGTCCCTCGTGGTACTGAGCTGCGTACTTCCGATTCTGATGATGATATACCTTGAATTTTGACGACCTGCAGACGATCTCTAAGGAAGTTGTAGATCCATTTTCCCACTTTGCCTGTTATTCCCATATATTTAAATTTATGTGCTATTATAACATGGTCACATTTATCGAAAGCTTTAGCAAAATCAGTGTATATAACATCGTAGTTGTCATTGCCTTCCATTGCATCTAGGATATTGTTGTAGTGTTCTATTAGTTGTGATAGGCATGATCTACCTGATCGGAATCCATATCTCCAGGATATCATAAATTTTCTCTCTAACTATCTTTCAATACTTTGGGAGGTGGGATGTCAGTGACACTGGTCTATAGTTCTTTGCTTGAGATCTGTCCCCTCCTTCATATAGGGACAAGTTTGCTCTTTTCAAGATGCTCGATATTTCCCCAGTGTCTAGGGATCTTCTCCATATTCAGTATAAAGGTGTAGCTATTTAATTTTTACAGTTTTTAATCAATAATGCGTTCCAATTGCCCGGACCTGCAGCTGAATGTGGTTTCATTTGTCCTATAGCTCTCGCTACATTTTCTGGTGTAAAATCAAAGTCTGTTTATATACGCTCCTTGCAATTCCTCTTCAAAGAATGCATTATGTCAGTATCGCTTTGTCACTTTTTGGGGTACTGAAAACTGATTCATATTGAGCTCTCAATGTATCAGATATTTCTTTTGGATCGTCGGTTAGTTCATTATTTCCCGTCCTTAAGGGCCCAATAGCGGCGCGCGTCTTTGTTTTCCTTTTTGCATAGCTATAGAAGTATTTTGGATTTTTCCTTATTGCTTCTACCGCCTTTTCCTCTTCCCTCTCTGTATTCCTTATCAGGGCTTGTATTTCCCTATCGATACCCTCCAGTTTTCTTTTATTGTTTTCCTGTCATTATCTCCACAGTACCTATCTTCGCCTCACTCTCTTTCTTTTGCGGAATAGTCTTCTCTTTTGCCTCTCTAGCCAGCTCCTCTTTCCTTTTGGCTGTGATTTCGGAGCATATTTTCTAAAATTCTCAGACGTTTTTTCTTCCAAAGTTGTTAGCATTTCTTCAGTTGTTTTATTCTCGAAAATTGTTCTCCATTATATTTGGGCCATGTGCGATCTGATGCTTCCCAATTTATAGTCTTCGAGTTAAGTTAAAGGCCCCGAATTTACTTCTTTCCACCATATGTGTATTGTCTTTTAATGCTGTCGTCATATTTGTTAATATGTCGATTAAGTTGTGGTCTGAGATAATGGTTGGGGTTTTTTATATCAGCAATCAAGTCGTGTTATTCGCGAATACCAGATCCAGGCAGTTATTTTTTCTGGTATTTCTGTTATCTCCTGTGTCAGCATAAACTCATTTGTGAGAGCCATCAACATTTTTGCTTGCTCCTGGTCTTCTCTTGGTGCCCCCCTATCCTGGTATATATATATATATATTATATATTCCTATCCACCTTTTTGTATTTATAAATGGGATGTTAAAGTCCCCGCAGATCATTTTTATTGGGGGATGGAGGGTTTATGGCCTTTATTAGCTTTCTGATGTCATCAATGGCCTCCGAGAATTTTTCGGTTGGGCTGCTGGAGGTCATAGATGACTATTACTATCAAGTTTAGTTTTTTCCTATTTTAACTGTTAGGAGTTCCACATCCACATACTTTGATTTACTTATTATCGTCTCTGTCATATGACCTTCTGTACATATATAGCACAGCCACCTTTCTGTCTGTCGTTCTATCCGCTCTTAGTAAGTGAAGCCCTCTATATTTATCTCTTTCTTATCAATACAATGTTCGCAGTTTCACAAATTCCTGGCAATCTTTAAGATGAGTTTCTGTGAGGCATGCGATGTCCACCTGTTCGTCCATAAATCCTTTCAGGTACGAAACCTTATTGAGTGATTGGTTTGGTCTTATTCTTGAATATTAGCCAGGACAATTTTTATGTTCTCTGTTTTTCGT
>JAJOZX010000227.1:0-202500 GCA_023014485.1 Bathynomus jamesi
TTTCCATTTATAATTTCATTTCATTTACAATTTTATTATTAATTTCAAGAATAGCACTGTTTCTATTTGATTAAAATTGTTTTGTGTTTATATTTCATAATAAAAAATGATGGGGCTTTGCATATTTTTTTAGATTAAAAATTTAAGTCTACGGTTGTCATTTTTTTTTTTGCAAAATTTACTAATTTTAATCTACTAAGCATGTGCAAAATTATTCCCACTTTGAATCTCTAAACCAAAAGTGTGTTGCTCATTTAAGCCCATCTGCTTTTTGATTTATATTTTCAAAGCCCATCACCGCAGAGCTGCACTAGGGGTCATTCCATGTCAGTTCAACGGCGAAAAAAACATGACCATCACCAATTTTTTTGAAAATTGGCACACTTATAGATCTCTGAGAAAAACAGAATGACGCTTGTTTTAACACTTTAGGTCATATGGTTCCGGAGATATGGCCCTTCAAATTTTGTAAAAAAAGGTTAATTTCCAAGGTCATACCATATTTCAACATGAAATATCTCAGCTCCTATTGCACTTACAGAGACCAATTAAACACTATTTTAAAGCTTTAAGCAGATCTACAACTTTGTTTCTATTCATATTTTACCTCAGTGGTAAAAAAAAAAGGTTGATCTTATTTTTGACCTTTGACCTTGTGTAGGTCATTTGATGTCACAACCGATTTTTTCTCCTTTCACCCAATTTTGGGTACCATACACATGTCTACCTTAAGGGTGCACCAGATATGATATCTGGCCAGATATTCAGCCGGATATTGCGAAATATCCAGTAGGATATGGGTCATATCCAGCTAGATATGCTTGATATAGGCCAAGACATTAGAAAATTAACACCTATATGAAAATCTGCCATAATATGATAATAGCACATTACAAAAAATATTATATATACAAAAAAAAATGGAAAGCCCTCCAGGCCCCACCCCTAAACCAGTCCAGCAACACTTTTTATATTAAATGAACACAATACTGATGACAAGAATAAATAAAACATCTGTCCATCCTTAACGATTACAGTTCTATTAATATAATGAGAGCTTTTTATAAAAATGTCTAGGCGTTAAATTTTTTAAAAAGAGTAAAATATTGCTAGACCCCTTCACTTGCTTTCCATTCTTTTTTCTCCTTTTTTTCCTTTATTTTCAAAATAATACAAAACATTCTCAATGTAAAACAATACATTGAAGAGGATACAATATAAAATACCTGGAATGAAATCAATGAATAGAGGGTAGTATTGTGTAGGTCAGTTGCCGCCATTCAGCCTGGAGGTCTTCAAAAGAAAAAAACTCCACAACAGTGATTTAGAACTTATTTCCATTGTGGTGCAGAAACAAGATAGTCCAGTAGCACAGACCCTGATTTTACTAGAACCCTGTATTGTTTGTTATAAAGCAAATTTTTACATATTTTGAAAGCTTATACCACCCCATTCAATAATCCATCAGGTGTACACCTGACCCCCGCTTGGCTTTTTCAATATGGCCACCATTTTCCAAGATGGCTAGTGAAACTGAAAAATCCCATATCTTGGTCAATACTTGATGGATTTTGATGATCTTGGTGTCATTTCTAGGGGTTTTTAGGATGATGAGTCGATCTGGAGGGGTTGCAGATACTTTGGGAGTTGTTTTGACCCACATTCGTCAATACTCAAGGTCATTGGAGGTCAAACACCCCTGAAAATAAGGAATATCCCATATCCCGGGCAGTCGTGGAGATATTTTGGTGATCTTACTGTCGTTTTTATGGTTTTGGGCGAGACTGAGTAGTTCTATAGGGTTTAAAATGAAATCAGGGATTATTTTCCCCTTGGTAAGGTGAATTCCAATATGTCTAATTATTCCTCTTATTTTTTTCAGGTTGTTGAGATTATTGCTGATGGTGCTGCCCACCTGGTAGTTTGATGACGTCTTGGTTGTGCTGATTCCAAAATTGTTTTTTGACTGCTGAATATAGAAAATATACCAGGTGAGCCTTGTTTAGTTTTCATTTGCTGAGGATAAATTATTTCAATGCAATTTGTACTCTGAAGAATGGGTAAACAAAATTCTTATTTTACAGGTTCTACAAAAGCTGCAGACGAATGTTTCTTCAAGGATTTCCTGTGTAGCTGTCCTGGAGGTCAGAAAGGTCCTTCAAATTGTGGGAGGATTCAGAAAATCATAGAGAGCAGCGACATCAGAGGACAGCCAGATGTTCAAGCGAGAGTAGAGCCTCTCTTGGAAGATGGAGCAAAAATCCTTTATCATCACAAGAACAGTGTTTCCACTTATGTGTCCAAGTGGAATTTATCAGCATTCATGAGAGAGAGAGAGAGAATGTGATACCCCTACAGTAGAGCCAAAAAGACTAAGTAGTGCTGTTCTCAGTGAAGGCACAGTATATGACCCTAAAAAACACACTTTTGTTTGAAAGTCAGTGAGTGTATATTACTAGAGACCCATGTATATTGACCCATGTATTCTCAACAGAGCTTGCGGCATACCCACCCCCACTGTTCCAACCAGATGGCTTAATGAGAACTGCAGCTAAGTCTGCATTGAAGCAGAACTTGGGAGTGGAAACATCCTCTCGAACATGGGGTCAACCAACAGTTGTTATCATGGATGTGTCAGCTGTTTTGTGGACAGTTGACTGGCCTGCTAGTGGCACAGTTGCTACATTTATCCAAACCTTCAAAGTATGGCTACCGAAACATCTTTCTCATGCATCTGTAGTACTAGTTTTTGATCACTACTATGATTTCTCTCCGAAATCAAGCACTCTGGCAATGAGAAGCAAGAGCAGCAGAGTTCACAAGCTGGACCTCAATACCCATTGCCTACAAGAGATGCTGTTCTCATGTGCACCGCAAACAAGGAGCAACTAAACAGGCTGCTCTGTGAGCAAATCCTTGCTGACAGTGAGTATCTCGCAACTGTAACCCAAGACCATGAGCTAGTACTTGCAGGATGGCAGACCATACCAACTTCCATTGTACAAGGCAGGAGTCGAGCAGCATTAGAGCTCTCATCATCTCATGAAGAGGCTGATGTGATAATAACACAACACGCTATCGCACAAGCTGAGAAAGATTCTGATGCCTGCATCTCCATCATTTGTGATGACACAGATGTGTTTGCCATGCTGACTCACTTCTATGAATTTAAGAAACTAGGCTATCCCATGATTATCGAGTCTCCAGTGCGTGGCAGAAAATCAGTGGACATCTGAGCAACTGTAATCCAGCACAAACACATCATCCCACAAATCCTCAAACTACATGCTTTGAGTGGTTGTGACACAGTTGCAGCAATACATGGCATCGGCAAAGCCACTGCCATTGCCACAGCCAAGAAGGGTCAGAAGCTAGACAAGCTGGGGTCCCTTGATGCATGCTTTGACCATATCAAGAAAGAGGCAACAGCATTCATTGTTGCATACTATGGGGATAAGAAATCCTCATCTCTTACTGAGTGTCATCAGCGAGTATGGGCTCAGAAGACAGGGAAGTCAGGAACTGCTGCACCCAAGCTGTTCTCTACCACCAACTGAAGCTTTCCATCAAAATGTGCTCAGAGCCCACTACACTGCGGTGAACTGGCTCGATGCACTAAAGTGTGACCCACCACCACTTGATCCTGTGCATTATGGGTGGGAGAGAGACAAAACAAACAGAGTTCTCATCCCAAAAACAGTTGGTGAAGGAGTGTGCTTAGCACCAGATGAAGTTCTGAAGCTAATCAGATGTGGTTATGAATCACAATCAGCTTGTGCTTGTATTTTAAGAAAAGGCCAGAAGGTCTTTAGGTGCTGTAAAAAAAATCCTAAAAATAAACATGAGTGTTGTTTTAGTGTTTCAATCTTTGAGGGCACGTGGCTAGAGCATTGTAACTTTTCAGCGAATAAAAACCTCTGTTTCATAAATGTTTATTTGCGTAAATCTTTTTCACAAAGTTACGCACAAACATTTCTAAAATTAGGCAGTGAGAGCATTGTTAATTGGAAGTCATACTGTGAAGTTTGTGAAAAATGGATGGATAATAAACAAATAATTGGTGGGCCCAGCATGATTGTGGAAATTGATGAATTGCATTTTGGCCATGCCAAATATGATCGTGGGTAGAAAATTCAGGGATTATGGGTATTCGGCAAATACAGAACTCTACCCTCCGCAATAAGGTATAGTAAGGTATTGTGTATAATTTAGGTCTCGGGGGTACGGGAGGTCCACCCCTGTAAAAATCACGCATCACAAACTGATCAGTCCTAATGAGGAGTGCAAACTTTTCTGGTTAATTTTGAGGTTTTGTACAAAACTGCCATCCATTTTCTGTGCAAATGCTAGTTTTCGAGATGATAATATCTTGAAAACTACGCATTTGCACAGGAAACGGATGGCAGATTCATGCAAAACATCTCAAAATTGACCAGAAAAGTTTCTCATCATAAAAACAGACTGGGGGTAAAAACGAATAATTACCCTATTGATAACTGACATACAAATATATCAGATCCAAAGAATTCAGTCAATTTCTTTACAGTACCAGTACCCATCAATACCAGTACCTTGCCAACCAAAAATAAGTCACAGGCCATGTCAATTTACAATCATATACATTACAATATATATACTTAGGAGGAAAAGTGTAGGTGTGGCTGTAAAGACTGTACAGTAATGTAGAAATGTGTGTGCACCCATTTAAAGGTGTTTGTGGGGCAAGTGAAGATCATGAGTTTTTCAATACCTCAGTACTATGGGGGGCACCGCTCAGCAAAGGAATCTCTCTAAATTTCTTATATGTCAATTGTCTTAGAGATGGAATCATTCTTGTTGCTCATTTCTATACTTTTTTTCCAGTTTTTCAATATCTCATATCAAATAGGGACTATTAAATTGAATACAGTATTCAAGGAGGGGTCTCGCATATGAAATGTATAGCTGCTTTATAATATTGGGTGATTTGTATTCAATGTGTGTCTGCATGAGAATGAATCTAGCATTTGCTTTATTTCTGATTTCCATACAGTGACTTGAGGGTTTAAGTTCATTAGTCACAGTGACACCCAAGTCTTTTTCTTTATCATTTTTAAATCCAAATTCCATTCATATTGTATTCAAATTCTAGATTTTTTGGCCCAATATGCATAACCTTGCACTTATCAACATTAAATCTCATCTCCCACTTATCTGCCCAGGCTGTTACTCTAAGTCTTTTTGTATTGTCATTGCTCCTGCTACTGACTTAACATTATGGCCTAATTTTGTAAGTCATACCCAGTTCCCTTTCTACGAAGATTTAATCCATCTTAACTGTAAAGCTCTCTCCTTTCATGAAAATTAGCCCACAAATCTAGGAACTCAACCCCTTCACTACACAGCATCTTAACTTTATCATTTAAGGCTAAAATTCTAGTTGTAAATTCCATGCTTATTCCAACACTTGTTCTGTTTAAAGGTTCTATCCATTCTATGTATCTATGTTTAATTCCTTCTGAATTTCCGTTCAACTTAACATCTTAAATCTACCATCTTTACCCTTGCTTATTTGTATCCTCTTCTAATTCATTAGCCTATGCAGATTAAACTAAAATGTTTACTGTAAAATAAGTTTACGTTACGCTGGCATAACAGAAAATTATTGAGAGAGTAACTTACTATACGGCCATCAGGCCAATTTCTTATGTTAAATTGCCTGAAGCTATTACGGACAATACAGATCTCAAATCTGGAAACCTTGGCGAAGGCAACAATATGTTCGTTATTAGTTGTGTTCCATTGGCCTACACTACATAGTCACTGCTCCAGACAACTATCTCTTAACCTTATATCATGGTCGATATATGATAATGATAAGCTTTATTAGCATGATATAAATCCCATAACATAATACAATATGCTTATCACATAGTACAATTGGACAATATACACTGTATAGTCTCTGGGAATCTTCCGTTAAATAGTAAAGGTTTTTGACTGTTACCGCGAGAAATTTATGTTTCATTACGTTCATGAACTTAAATGACTCCGCGTATATACTTAGTGTGTTAATAGTTAGTAATAGTTTCATAATACTTAAAGTGAAAAGATGTCTGTGCATCAAACTGGTAGTATCTACAACGTTATTTACAGGGCCGCCGCTTCCATTAGGCGAGGTTAGTAAATGCTAAGGGCGCCAAAAATCTGGGGGGCGCCAGCGCCTCCCGCCCTGTGCACGTCTGATAGTATTATGTAAGAACATGAAAAAAATAATGAAGGAATGAGAAGCATAGACAAATGATGAAAGGTTGTACAACGTATGTACACCAGTTTAGCTTGACTGATATTTACATAATTAACTTATTCATCTTATTGGGTCATTATAGAACTTTCACTACCACGACCTTTAACCCTTTAGGGACGGGAGTCGTAAATAAGCGATTTAAAAATGTTGCGCGCACAGATGGGAGTCGTCAATAAGCGACTCGGCTTATTTACGGCTTAATATGAGTTCCGGGAGTCGTCAATAAGCGAATAACTGTTTTTATGTGACATATGCCCTTCTTGCTTGGAAAAAACGGTAGATATGTCCTTTTTGCACGCATATTTTAGCACTTTTGAGCGTTCTGATTTGTTACTACATATGCCTCGCTTTACTCGCTGTTTTGATTGGTCATGACACTTTCTTGAACTGTGAAATGATTTTATAATTTTATAATAAATGTATGTATTATCAAATTAAAATAGATCAGTGTAAGGCAAATAGTTTCTTCAATATGGTACCTTGATTACTTTGTGGGCAAACCCAATCGTGAAGTGGGAGGCGGGTGGGGGCGCCAGCTGCAGTCCTGCTAAGGGCGCCAAATAGGCTGGCGCCGGACCTGGCTATTTAAAGGGACGAGAAGTGGGACCCCTATTGGCATTCTCTCCTCCTCCTTCCGAACCACCCCCACCTATACTGACCTCACGCGACTGTTTCCCGTCGAGCGTCAATACAATTACAATGGGGTCTATGGAAAAACTATGTATGCTTACAATATGGTATCGTATGTGATACCTTTATTTCTTAATTAAATACAAATTATTAATTCATTGAATTAAATATCTACAAAATTGCCTCGGAATTGGCGACATAGCCTATTGTGAATGAAAATAATTGCCATACAGAGAACCCAATATGGAGGCATTGGGTCCACATAACAACAAGAAAAATGAATTATTTCACATAAAAATTTTCCACTGCTGACTCATGAAAATTACTTCGAGAGAAGAGTCAACGAACTTTGTAAAATCAGCAAATTCCTAAGAAAAGTTTATATTTTTGCGGCACTGAGAGCTGCTTATGTTAAGCAATGCTTTTAAGCAAGGAAAGTGTACTTAATCTTCCTATAAGTTCTGAGTGAATAACAAGTAATATAAACCTAATAACTCAAAAGGATAGGCCTATACCTTCAGGAAATGAAATATAGTGATTGCTTATATTAATTCAATCAAATCAACTCGTTGTGTAACTCCATCGTATAGCGCCCCTACATCGAAAAAGATTGTCGCGCCCTACAACCAGAAGCGAGACCCAACGAAATAATAAGGTAAGGTAATTTCTTTCTTTACCATTAGGCAGCGCTAAAATACCGAAGGCAAATAAATTTAACATTAACCAATAAAAACACTACTTAACGAGGTCCTTTGAAGAATTCCACATACATAACTCTTTAACGAAAAAACGCAGGGTTTTTGTCGTTAACTCTCCACTGAAATCTGCTGGAAATTTCCAACGGATGAGAGGTATCAGGCAATCAACTCATAGCCCTATATAGTTTTTTCACAGGGCCGTTTGCTGAAAATCTTGGTCTTGTAGAAAATCCTTTGTTATGTTTTATATTTGACAAAGTACTGCAGATCATATTAGGTCAGACCTTTTCGCATCTGTGTGTTATGATACAGAAGAAGTAGAACATGTAAGCGTACAGTTAAACACCCTCTTCAACGCTACCCTTCCAACTCGTGGAAGTAACCCCAGAAACGAGACTATCCTAAAGGCATTATAAATAAAGTGACGACCCTTCGAGAAAATGAGAGCAATATTATCTTTAACATGACTAACTTCCATAGAATTCCAATAATCTTTGTAGATGATGTGGACGTATCAGTGCTCCTCAAACGTTATAATGAGGTACAAAAGTCTTTGATTGAAATGAAGCACCAACATTTGGTGTCAAATCAGAAAAATGCCATTTCAATCGAACCATTTCAGTCAGAGTTAGATGCATTGAAAGAGACGCTTCTCCCGAAGCCCAGTTACTCGGAAGTCGTTCAACATCAGGCACGTGCACAGGGGGGGGGGGGGGCTTGGGGTGCTTGAGCCCCTGCCCTTTTTCTTCTTCATATCAAAAGTGCCCTTTTAGTCAAAATTCATAAATATATTGATTTGACATAAATTTGAATTAATTAGTTATATTTTTAGTTAGTTACTGCTACTTCAACAGATTTTCAAAACTGGAATTACTTTGATCTATGATTTTTTTATTAGAATAATAAACTTAACATACCGTTACTATTATTTTGTCAATCAGGGAGGGCGTCCCTAGTGGTAACACTGACTGCAGCTGTTCACTGTTGATTGCGTCTCTCGGGTATGTGGGTGTATTGTTCACTGTTTGTTTATTTTACGTTAACCTAAGCTAACTAGTGATTTCTCATTGATAATTATGGTAAGTTGGAATCCAAAGCAGTGTGACATTACTCCAAAAAATATTGTATGACATTACTCGTAAAGTTGGTAAAAACGTCCACGTCCCCTACTTAGTCTTAGGCCTACTAGGCTAGGCCCATCAGTACACCAGTGTGTCAAACGATGGATTTTGGGTTTTAGTACTGGCATGAATTTCATTAAATTAATAAATGATTAATTAAACAACATATCATAACCTTTTCATTTTTAATATGAAATTGATTTTTAAAAACAATACAATTTTCATTAAAAGTGAATAAAAATACCTAGATTATTTATTATAAAACGATGCAATTTTACCGCAAGGACGACAATTACGGTAGATCCTTCTGCCCTTTATCCTGCTGATTGATACTTATAAAAATTATAAGTAAAGTAACTATTTAGAAATTGCATGCTATTAAATATTGTGAATTTGGTTAACAAAAGCTTAATTAGGTCTACTGCCTAGATTAGATTAGATTAGGCCTAAGATAATAGAAGTGAAGGGAAATATATTTTTGAAACAATTTGAATAATAATTGTAAATACACTCCAATATTTCAATATCTTCATATCTTTTGAAAATCTTGCAATAAAAACATGCCTTTTTACAACAAATTTTCATTTATTTTCTTTAATCAGCTTTATATACAAAAATAATGCATTGAATTTAATGGAATTTAAGAATATTTACCACATACAATTTTAAAATTTTTCTTTGTGTGTGTATACATATATATAGCCTATATGGCATTGCGGATTTCATTTTTAAAAATGTTAGGGGAGTGCCCTTTTTTTCAACTGAGCCCCTGCCCTTCTGAAAGTCTGTGCATGTCACTGTTCAACATGTCAGGACCCCAGCAAGGAGCGCGTCGGGCAGCGAGGGAAACGAAACACCCCTTCCCCAAATCCACCTCCGCAAGTGGTGTGGAAATACAGGTGCAACGATCAACCTCTCTTCTGCTCAAAAAAGGACTTTCGCTCCCGATTTCACGATTGATCAACAGGTGGTGAGTGTCAACACCTTCGACAACATTAATATTAGTAACAGGGACTGTTCCTTGCCAAAAGACGAGGCATCACTGCCCTCTCCTGTGCCCTCTACTGGAGGGGGAAGACGTTTGGGTACTCAAGCGCCTCGCCCGGCATGCAGTTCTTCCCCCTCCCACTGAAGAAGGAGGGGCACACGTGTCCGTCAGGGTGCAAACACTGCTAACAGACCCTCATCAAGCCACAGAGTAGGGGAGGGGCCTCTCATTCCCACAAGGTCGTGCCACTCATCTCCCAGTCAGGCGAACCATGCCTCAAGAAGATCGAGGGAGGATGATGGGTGGGTTGGGACGCACTTCACGAAGGGTTCCTCAACCCACTCACGCATCAAGGCCGGCGGTGAGGAACATTACTGAGGTGGGTGACGTGTATATATATATATATAATATTTAGGAGAAATCCAATGACAAGGAGAAATGTAAATGCCATGAAAAGTCTTCTTTATTGCGCAACGTTTCGAGCAATACGCTCATCTTCAGGCTGTTTAATAACAATGTGAAATTAAAATCAATATTGAATGAAAAACAAACAGAAATTTCTATAACCTATTCGTAAAGACAAATTTTAAAAGACTGAGAAAAGAGGGTTAAGTTCTAAGTTATACAGATTTACATATAAAAATTAAGAAGTTATTTTTAAATACATGTAGTAAATGTGAAATTAATACACTGGAAAAATTACCAATAGTACACTGGAACAATGGAGCTATCTACCTTACACAGCAGTATCCGAGGCCGACTAATTTGAGCAGAGGAAACGGGAACGAAGGATGGCGAGGGAGATAGGGGAAGGAGGGATTATAAGGAATTGGGGAAGGAGGAGGGATCATAGCAAATTGAGAGGGACGGACGATGAGTCAACATTCAGACTAGGGGACAATGCTTTAATGAAAAGGGATTCTAAAATTCTTAGTGAGTTGGGACAAGTATTACAACCAAGAATTTTAAAATTGTCTAAAGTGACATCAATTTTGCATTTGATGCTATGTTCACGAATGCTGGAGGCTTCCTTAGTTTTTAAAATTTTACCTGTTCGGCCACTTATTCCCATATGCGAATAAAATCTAGCCCTGAGAGAGCGAACAGTGCTGCCGATGTAATTCCCAAGGAGACACCTGGGGCAGGTAAATAAATATACAACACCGCTACGCAACGAGTCAGCGGTGTTGTATATTTATTTACCTGCCCCAGGTGTCTCCTTGGGAATTACATCGGCAGCACTGTTCGCTCTCTCAGGGCTAGATTTTATTCGCATATGGGAATAAGTGGCCGAACAGGTAAAATTTTAAAAACTAAGGAAGCCTCCAGCATTCGTGAACATAGCATCAAATGCAAAATTGATGTCACTTTAGACAATTTTAAAATTCTTGGTTGTAATACTTGTCCCAACTCACTAAGAATTTTAGAATCCCTTTTCATTAAAGCATTGTCCCCTAGTCTGAATGTTGACTCATCGTCCGTCCCTCTCAATTTGCTATGATCCCTCCTCCTTCCCCAATTCCTTATAATCCCTCCTTCCCCTATCTCCCTCGCCATCCTTCGTTCCCGTTTCCTCTGCTCAAATTAGTCGGCCTCGGATACTGCTGTGTAAGGTAGATAGCTCCATTGTTCCAGTGTACTATTGGTAATTTTTCCAGTGTATTAATTTCACATTTACTACATGTATTTAAAAATAACTTCTTAATTTTTATATGTAAATCTGTATAACTTAGAACTTAACCCTCTTTTCTCAGTCTTTTAAAATTTGTCTTTACGAATAGGTTATAGAAATTTCTGTTTGTTTTTCATTCAATATTGATTTTAATTTCACATTGTTATTAAACAGCCTGAAGATGAGCGTATTGCTCGAAACGTTGCGCAATAAAGAAGACTTTTCATGGCATTTACATTTCTCCTTGTCATTGGATTTCTCCTAAATATTAAATTGAAGCTCTGTAGAAGCAACCCGCATAATTATTATATATATATATATATATATATATATATATATATATATATATATATAGTCTAAAAGTCACTAAAGGGAAAATCACTAAAAGAAAGCTGAATGGCAACACAAAGAGATAAACAGCGGAACGCCGTCTGTTCGTTTATTGGGCTGAACTAAACAGCATGTATTTTTGTATTTGACTAAATCGTTGGTGCTAAGTTTAATTTGGTGATGCTTCTAAAGTGCATAAGGAAAGCAGGAAGTTGTTCAATTATTATATCAGTAGGGGGTAATGTCTATAGCTTCTAAAATTAGTAAAGTTAGAAACAGTGGCGGATCTACCGCCGGTGCAAAGCACTGGGGCCCAAACGTTTTAGAGTCCAAACTATTAAAGTTTATTGAAGAAAAAGGATTAAACCTATCGAAATGTCGAGGTCAAGGATATGATGGGGCCGCAAATATGATTGGTGTATATGCTGGTGTTCAAGCAAAGATTTGTAGCAGAGAACCAAACGCTCAGTTTATGCAGTGTTACTCATAATTTGAACTTAGTGCTCAACGACTCAGTTAAAGCAATTCCCGAAATACAAAACTTTTTTGATGTTATTGAAAAGGTTTTTACATTCTTTTCTGACAATACCAGTAACAGTAGCAAATGCGGAACGATCTTTCTCTAAATTAAAACTTATTAAAAATTATCTACGAAGTACAATGAGACAAGAACGACTGCGGAACCTGGCATTATTGTCCATTGAAAACAACAGAGCACGCAAATTAAACCTTATAGAAGAATTTGCTGAAAGAAAGACGCGCAAAATGGATTTTAAATGCATGATTTTGCATCTGGGCCTGTGAGAGGCAAGCTCCGCCACTGGTTAGAAATATTAGGTAGGTCGTTTATGGGACACTGGCACCTAAAGTAGGCCCTAAAGAAGATCTAAATCAAAGCACTTGTAAATACCTTTATTGTCTATTTAATAACCTAATACCTAACGGGGTCTAACACCCCCAACGTTATTACATTTGGCGACGAGGATGGGGTTTATTTGGTTGTTTGGAAAATTGGATGTAGCCTAGCCTAGTGTGGGTCGTTCGATTTGGTTGGCTTGTGTTGGTAAGCTACCGTACTATAGCTCAGATCCCGCCGGCCTAACTCTAGTACTAATTCCTACTCAGCCCCAACTGTAATACTAATTCCTACTCAGCCCTAACTCTAATACTAATTCCTACTCAGCCCTAACCCTATTACAATTTTCTATTCAGCCCTGACGAGGGAGTAACTAGATCAAATTTAAACCCTACCTAACCTACTTCACGTTATTTGGCCTAAATTGGTTTTGTTCTAGCATGTCGGTGATTGGCCATATAAGCCCCTACGAAGACTGGGGAGGACTTCGAAGCTTATGCCACTAGGGTGAGGTTGTTTTTCGAGGCAAATTCCATTCCTGATGCTAAGAAAGTACCTACCTTTCTAACTATAATAGGTCCTAAAACGTTTGGCTTAGTTATGGACCTCGTTGCTCCTAAAACACCAGAAACTTGCACTTAGAGTGAATTGGTACAGGCCCTAACCGATCACTACAAACCCCGTGTAGTTCTCATCTATGAACATTTTAAATTTTATTCGAAGCATCAGGCTGCGAATGAAAGCATTGCAGAGTTTGTTGCAGGTATCTATGGCAGATCTAGCGGGGGTTCGGGGGGTTCGATCGAACCCCCCTAAACCAGAACCACTCTAAACCAGAAAGCCCCGCTCCCAAAGCTAACTGACTGAACATACAAGTTATTTTACAAACAACACTAAAAGCATGTAATATACCCTTTTGTTTCATTTGTTTCAGACCGTTAGTCGACCCTGTGTCTTACTTTAACACTCAAAAGTCTAAAAAGCAATATTCACTCAAAGTATTTATTCAATAGAATTTTCGATTTACAATGTTAAGAAGAGTTAAACAGCAACCAAGAATGACTTACAGAAAACCATTTTTCTTGTTTTGATATATTTTACAGTTAAGACTAAAAACTAAAGTAAGCTAAATCTTATTTCATTTTCTTAATATAATTATAATAGCTCCGCATTTTGTTTTTATTGCAGGTAACCCTGCTTGCCGTGCATAGGTACATGATATTGACGTTGGTGCCCTGTTGCGTCAGAAAATTCCTGTTAGAGCTCTGCAACAAGCTGAAAAGTTCAATGTCATAATTAACCATTTTCAACCAGGAAAGGATTATTCTTTCCCGAAAGTGTTTATGAATTGTGACAAACAGCGCACTGTCTTAAGAGGTCACAGAGATGACAGCACAGCCGCCCAAGACGCAAACAGGGGCAATTTTCTTGCCTTGCTGGAATTTCGTGTCGATGCTGATGATGAAATTTAAAAAAAACCATTTAGCAGCATGTCGCGCCAATCAATTCAAAACCAAATTATTGGTCTAATTGGGGATCAAATTATGGATTCGATCATCAACGACATAAAAGAAGCAAAGTTTTTTTAAGTCCTTTGCGATGAAGTGATAGACAATGCAAATCTTGAACAATTATCGCTTGTTTTGAGGTTTGTTGACAAAAATTGTATTATTCGCGAAGAATTTCTAGATTTTAAAACCACTGAATGCATAACTGGGCAAGTCATCTCTCAATTGATCCTAGGAAAACTGGAGCAGTGGGGTCTAGACATAGCAGACTGCCGTGGACAAGGGTATGATGGCGCTTCCGGCCAGGACCGAGGGGTGCAACGCATAATAATTCAGCAAAACCCCAAGGCAATATATGTGCACTGCAATTTTCATGTCCTCAATCTCATTATCGTAAAAGCTTGTAGCCTACCATCTGTACGCAATATGGCTGGAACCATAATTGAGATTTCTAACTTTTTCAATTATTCTCCAAAGCGACAGAGATGTCTGGAGAAAGTAATAAGCTTGGATCAGCCAGAATCTCAAAAATCAAAGATCCGAGACCTTTGCCGCACTCATTGGGTAGAACGCCATGAAGCTTATGAAACATTTGTGCTATTGCTGCCAACAGTTATTAAAACATTAGAAGTTATTACAAATGAACCACAGTACCAGCAGTATAGTTCTGAAACACATTGGAACTGGGATAGAGACACACTCCAAAAAGCATACAATTTCTATCACACGTGTTGTTCGTTTCAATTTCTTATTTCCTTGACTGTTGCCATGAAAACTTTGGCAATCATCAAGCCATTAAGCATCAAGCTTCAGAAGAAATCAAACGACATCGTGAAGGATTCCAACATGATCTCGGACACACAGAAATAGCTGAAGGAAGTGAGAGATAAAGCTGACGATGTGTTCAGGGGATGGTATTCGCAAGCTGCGCAGATCAGTTCTGATGTGGGTACTGAACCCAGTGTACCAAGGACAACTGCCGGGCAACAGCACAGACCAAATACTCCTCATGACACACCTGAGGAATATTATCGTCGTACTCTATTTCTCCCTTTTCTGGACCATATTATGCAGGAGATGTCTACAAGGTACGTTTGTAGACTACAAACGTACCTTGTAGACTACACTTGTAAATAACGTTGAGGGAAAAATACGGTCTCACAGTTTCACAAGAAGTTGGCATAAACAATATTTTGAATCTGGCGCCGCATTCATGCTGCAACCTCGTGGCGGTATTGATAGTTATTGTACATAACGTGCTCGACATTCTGAGTAGTGAGTTCGAAATTTAAACTCGTGCCATTGTCCTGTGCCTTTTCATTTGTATCGTCTAAAATAGGTGAGTTATGAAGCCCATTGTATCAGTACAAGTAGAAAAGGGTTCTGTGATGCTAATAACTGAAGTAAATGAAATTGAGGAAGTTTTTGAGTGAAAGCAGAGTAATTGAAATACAAATCCATGGTATTTGATTTTTTCTGCCTTTATATATCTGAAAAAATAATTTTGAAATTTTTTTTTTTGTGGTCGTTCCTATTAATTTAGAAGAATGAAAATAATAAATGAGTTTTATTTTTTATTTACATTAAAAGAAATACTTATTCTGAAACGTTGCATCCCGTAAATGTTAGTTTGATCTGAAACTATCCTGCCCACCTACATCTCTGGATTGCCCCCCTATGATTATAGATCTGGCGACGTACCTGGAGTCGGGAGATTAACTGATATCTCAGTCAACACAAAACTTTGTCAAGAAATATGATAACTTCAGTTATATTAATGAACAAATCTAGAATGATAAAGTATGATTTTCAAAAGAAATTTAGGTTTTGATATTGTGAAATTTTCGTAAACAGTGTTTCTTTAAGACTTATCACGAATTTTGTCTTTCCTTGTATAATTTTCTTGCAAATCAGTACATAACTTAGATGTTGTAAAAGCTAATAAACTTGAACAAACACCCCGCAAATTGCTTAAAAACGCGTTTCTGAGACTCTTAATTTTCAAAATTTTCCGGGGAAGTATGACCCCGGACCCCACTAGAAGCCTTCGGCGCTCGTACCGAGCCCCCTTCCAGCAAATCCTGGATCCGCCCCAGGGTATAAAAGCCTATAGCCGTACTTGTAAATTTGGGGACAAATTAGACAAAATGCTAAGAGATAGATTTGTAATGGGTCTCAAAGAGGAGTCTACCCAGAGAGCCCTATTAGCTATACAGGACCTAACTTTTACTCAGGCTGTAGAAATAGCTGCGGTTAGGGAAGCAGCTGCTAAAGATGTTAGAGCTTTTGGCAGTCACAATAGTAAGGCCCAACACGTAAATAGTTTTAAATATTCTAGGCCTGGCAGACCTAATGAACCTACGAAACAAACAAAAAAAGGTATGCGGCAAATACTACTAAACCTACTAATTCGAACGCTAAACAGGAGGAAAAGCCTTCCAAGCCATGTACTGGGTGTGGAAAACACCATTGGAAGAAGGACTGTCCTTTTAAATAAGCAGTTTGCCGAAACTTGAGTAACATAGGCCACATAGCTAAAGTTTGTTTTTCAAAGAAAACAAGGGGTGAAAATTCTAATTATAACATTTCTAGTGGTAATCCTCCAAATGGAAATATTTCGGGCATTGGAGTGGAGTACCTATTTTATGAACAGCAAAGTGGTGATAATACAGGTCCATATATTGTAGATGTAGACCTAAATGGAATTACAGTTCCTCTAGAACTAGATACAGGTGCTGCCCGAACTATCATGTCTAAAACAGTTTTTGACAAAATTTTCAAAAATACACCTAAATGTCGGGCAGATGTGCATACACTCTCATATCCGTCTGACATAGACTCATTGTTAATGGAATTTTCTTCTCTCTTTGGGCATGAAGTAGGCAAACTAAAAGACCATCAGGTTTGTATAGAGGTAGACCCTGATGTAACTCCAAAATTTTGTAAGGTTCGTTCAATTGCACATGCACTGCGGGAGAAAGTAGATTTAGAAATTGATAGGCTGCTCAAAGATAGAATTATCGAACCAGTCACACACATATTAAGTGGGCTGCCCCGGTAGTTCCTGTACTAAAACCTGACAAATCAGTGCGGTTATGTGGGGATTACCTTTTAACAGCAAATAGAGCAGTTCTTCTAGATTGCTACCCTATACCCAAGCCTGATGAATTATTTAGCTTTCTTGCTGGGGGTAAATATTTCACAAAACTAGATATGTCCCAAGCCTATGCTCAACTAAGTTTAGATGAAAACTCTAAAGAGCTAACTATCATAAATATGCACCGAGGCCTATATGGGTACAATAGGCTATGCTATGGAATAGCATCGGCTCCGGGTATTTTTCAGAGAACAATGGACCAAGTTCTAGGTCACATTTCGGGTGTACTTTGTTTTCTAGATGATATCCTCATTTTAGGCTCATCTAAAAAAGAACACCTAACTAGATTAATAACAGTTCTAAAAAGACTCCAGGATGCCAGACTTAAGCTAAAGAAAGAAAAGTGTTCTTGGGTCACTAATGAGGTTTCATATTTAGGGTTCCTTATAGATGCCTCAGGCATTCATCCAACGGTGGATAAACTAGAAGCAATAAAAAATGCACCACCTCCACAAAACATCACACAGTTACAAGCTTATTTAGGTCTTTTAAACTTTTATAGGAAATTTTTGCCGAATGTATTGACTTTCCTTGAACCCATAAATAAGTTATGACGATCTGGGAAACAGTGGAGATGGGAGAAAACCCAAAAGGAAGCATTTGAGGCTTCAAAGGACGTACTACTAAAGTCTACTCTCCTAGTGCATTATGAACCTAAACTTCCTTTCGTAGTTTCAGCGGATAGCAGTTCTTATGGAATTGGGGTAGTGTTGCTCCTAGAACACTAACTGAGACTGAAAGGAGATATGCACAACTTGAACGTGAAGCCTTTGCTTAGTATTTGCAGTAAAGAAATTTCATTTCTATCTATGGGGTCATGAATTCAAACTAATTTCTGACCATAAGCCTCGTTTAGGTTTATTTTCACCAACTAAAAATATTCCAGTTACGGCATCAGCTAGGATTCAACCATGGGCACTGATTCTACAATTTTGACTTAGTACATCGGCCAGGCAAACTTCTTGGTACGGCTGATGCTCTAAGTAGGTTGCCTTTAGAAAATCCAAATGAATGCGTACCTATACCTACAGAATGGGTTCACTTGGTGGAGTTTTTGGACTCCACTCCAGTAACTGCAGTACAAACAGAGCAGTGGACAAAATCAGACCCTATTCTGTCTAGGGTCAGTGGCGGATTTAGGGGGGGGGGCCGAGTAGGCCATGGCCTACGGCCCCGCGCCTGTGAGGGCCCCGCGCCGTCACATATAATTATAATGTTGGATTCCACTATAAATAATACAATTGATTAATGATTAGTGATAATTATGGTATCACTCTCTTTGCTGGCGGGAGTTTAGTTCTATTCAGGCCGCTGTGGAGTGCACATGTGAGTGTGTTTAGTGGTAAGTAATGGTAAAAGTCGTATCTCGAAAAAGTCGCCAGTCAATAAATGGGGATGGGGGAGTTTTAGTCAGCTTTATAATAACATAAATAAGTTGAAAAATGTTAAATTAATGTAATTAATTTTTTATATGAAACGTACTTAGGCTAGGTTAGGTCAGTTTAGCTTAGATTTCATAATAAATACATTTTATACATATTTAAGGAAAAAGTCGCCACTGGTGGGGGCTGGCGACTTTTCCCATAAAGCGACTTTTTCACCCGAACAACTGTTTAGTGTCTGTATTTAATTAATTAATTAAACTGTATTAATTAATACTAAACCGAGGGTCAAGTGTAAATAGTTTGTTTTTTATGTTTTTATGTTTCAGGATAAGGCAGTGAGGCTGCACTGAGGCACAATGGAGAAATCAATAAGTCGTGATCGTGATCAAGGGAGTAAGTATAAAGCTGGCTCTGTTAAACGACAAGAAAAGGCAGACGTAAACCAAAGAGTAAAAAAACTACCAAAAATAACTCAATGGTTGACATATCCAACAGTATCTGAATCTGCAAAATCACAAACTCAAACTGAATCCGGTCAAACTGAATCTGAATCAGTAGAGACACCAATTACGCCTGAAACAACTGGAGAAGCCACAACTAGTACTGAACCTAGTGTAGTTAGCGCAATTGAACCTGAACACAGTGACAGTGAGGAGACACAAGAGGAAGTGAAAGTTATGAATACCGGTACTGAACAAGGATTTGAAACGGATCTTGGATTATGGCCTAAAATAATTACTGAAAATGTGTGTGACTATTGGTTGAAAAAGGGAAGCGCAGAATGTCGACACTGTGATGGTGACTTCAAAGAGTCAGCTGTGAAAGAGCTAAACAGAACCCGTCATTGTACAAAGACATTATTCACTCGAACTCATTCATTATCTGGCCAAGAAATAATCTTAAATGGCTCTGTTACTCTAAAACAACTGGTAAAGTGTATTGTTTTGCTTGCAAGCTTATGTCAAAGGTGGAAAGCTCATTCACAACTGGCTTCAATGGTTGGAAGAACGCTAGGTATGTCATAGAATCTCACAGTAGGTCAGATCAGCACAGGAAAAGTATGGTCGAAATGATATATCGAAAGACTGCGGGTGCCCGTATTGACTCTAATCTAGTACAACAATATGAAAGTGAATGCGAGTACTGGCAAGCAGTATTGAGGAGGTGTGTAGATGTTTTAAAGCTACTTTGCGAACGCGGGCTAGCCATTCGAGGTAAAGATGAAGTAATTGGATCAGTACACAATGGAAACTATCTTGGGATTCTAGAGCTGCTGAGCACATACGACAGTTTCTTGGCAGCACATATCAAGAAACACGCAAACAAAGGTAGTGGTCATACTTCCTACTTGTCCCATGTCATTTCTGAGGAAGTCATTGGAATAATGGCAGAAAAGGTTATGTCCTCAATAACAGATGAAGTAAAAACAGCAAAGTACTTCTCAATTTCTGTTGACTCCACACCTGATATTTCACACATGGATCAACTTACTTTTACAATCCGCTATGTACTGCCTACTACAGGTCCAGTTGAAAGGTTTTTGCAGTTTATTCCCATGCTAAGCCACACTGGCAGAGATATTGCTACAACTGTTCTTGATTTTCTTAAAGAGAAGAACATTCCAGTTATCGACTGCCGAGGACAGTCCTATGACAATGCCAGCAACATGTCTGGTAAATATCTGGGGACCCAACAGATAATCAAGAATGAGTGTAGTGAAGCTGAGTACATACCATGTATGGCTCATTCCTTAAACTTGGTGGCTAAGTGTGCTGCAGAAAGCTGTCCTGCTGCAGTGTCATTGTTTGCTCTGGTACAAAATATGTACTCCTTTCTTGTTGCATCTACTTATCGTTGGAGGAGACACCGTGAGGTACTAGAGACTAATAAAGATAAGAAGTTGAAAGTTGATAAAATACTTTCAGACACTCGTTGGTCAGCACGAGCAGATGCTGTAGCTGCTCTCAGTAGAGCACACAAAGAAAACATCATTGTTCTGGAAGAGTTATTCTCAGATCAGAATCAGCCAGCTGAAACAAGAGCTGAAGCAAGTGGTCTTCTCAAAGGTTTGAAAAAACTTGAAACAGTGATTCTTCTTGAAGTTTGGGATACAGTATTGGAAAGGTTTCAGAGTAGCAATATCCAACTGCAAAAATCTGGGCTCTCCCTCAACACAGCTGTCACACTGCTAGAGTCTCTTTTACAATTTGCTAAAGACCTGAGATCCCAGTTCGATGACTTTGAAGCAAAAGCTATGGCTAAGTGTGATCCCTGTGATGTGACGAGTAATGATGCATACTACGCCGACACGCAGCGTATTAGGAAGCGCAAGCGTCACCACGATGAACTAGACTCCGCGGAGGATGTTATGCTGACAGGGAGAGACAAGTTTAGAGTGACTGCATTCTTGCCCATCATTGACAAGCTCTGTGCTGCCCTACAACAACGCATTGCTGCTTACAGCGACCTTCGAGAGAAATTTGGGTTTTTATCAGAAATCTCAAACAAAACGAACACTGAGCTTAAAGCATCTGCTGAAAAGCTTGTGTCTTCATATCCTAAGGACTTGGAGGCTGGATTGGAGTCGGAGCTTTTGCAGTTTGCACACCTTATGAAATCCATTCCAAGAGATTCACCTGAAAGTGCTCCTTCATCAGGTGGTGCAAAGGCTGCAAAAAGTCCTGAACTAGAAATGTATGAGATAATTCACAGACATGACATGGTAGAAACATTTGCTAATGTTGAAATTGTATTACGACTCTATCTCTGCATGTTTGTCACAAACTGCACTGGGGAGCGATCATTCTCCAAGATGAAACTAGTCAAGAATTATCTAAGAAACACCATGGGGCAGGACCGTTTGTCTTCACTCACCCTGTTGAGCATTGAGCATGAGAAATTAAGGGTGCTTGATTTTACTGATGTCATCAAACAGTTTGCAAGTAAGAAGGCTAGAAAAAAATCTTTTTTGACTGAGAAATAGTTAAGTGTACCATACAAATTGCCTGCAATAAACAAAACCCACTCATTGCATCATTTGCATGTCAGTCAAGTGGTATTCTCTTTAGTTAATGGTGTATTATTATAGTTATTTTTTGTTAATGGTGTATTATTATAGTTATTTTTTATTGTTAAGCTTCAAAAAAACAAATGTGTAATGTTCAACTATGAAATGGTCATTTGGCTAATTAATTATCAATAAATTGAATATTGTTTAAAAAGTAAATTTATTTTAACGCTTCGCTCGCCCATTGATTTGAGGGCCCCGTAAGGTCACCACTGGGGGATGGGGGTGTAAATCTTCATTTCAGTTAATTAAGCTAGCTTTGCGTAGTTTGGGGCCCCGCACTCCAACCGGCCTAGGGCCCCGCGCACCTTAAATCCGCCACTGTCTAGGGTCATCCATTACTGCTCAGATGGTTGGCCTACTAAGGTTGAGAGTGAATTACAGCTTTTCAATCAACATCAGTTTGGACTCTCAATCCAAAATGGCTGTCTCTTATGGGGCCACAGAGTGATAATTCCGAATGAAGGCAGGTCGAATTTAGTGAAGGAACTTCACGTTGAACACATGGGTGCAACAAAAATGAAAGAGCTGCCGAGAGCTTATGTCTGGTGGCCCGTTTAGATGGAGAACTCGAATCATTGGTTCGTTCCTGTCAAAACTGCCTAGAGAACAGAGATCTCCCAAAGAAATGCAGAGGCGTAACTAGGGTTGATCGCGCCCAGGGCAAATCAATAAATGGCACCCTTAAAACCAGTGTTCTTTAAAATTTTGGCTGAATTCTTATAATGGTACTCAAACTGGTTACTCGTAATAATACCGCTAACAAAATATACTTTTAAGAAGTTTATTTTATGACAAATGAAAATGAAAAACAGTTATATACATATAAAACTGTACAAAAATATATAAAAATAAATTGAAATGAAATGAAAATACAATTCATGAAAATTATTTTTACAGTTTATACTTTAATGTTTTTCTATCCATATACATAACCGCGTATATTTACTATTAAGGTTGATATTAAATTTCTATTAATACAATTTAATTTTATAGAACCAAAGTATGGTTAATTATTTGCCGAATTACAACAGAAACAATTAATATATGTACAAGGAGAGGCATAACTTTTCATGAGAATACACTTTGATGTTTTCTTGAATTTTACTGAATTACCGATAGCAGAATTAGCAATTAGAATATTAGATACTGACAAAAATCATTCTAATTATATGGTACTTTAAAAGAAATGCCTTGTTTGCACCTATTATTTTTGGCTCTTTTAATGAATAATTTGGAACTTCACACTAAACATGTATTTTTCTTACTTTTCCTGATGCAAACTTATCAATAATGTCATCAAAATTTGTTATTTCAGTTTCCTCACGTTCAATGCTGAGCAAGGCTAAAGCAGAAAGTCTTTCTTGGCCCATTGAAGATCTCAAATATGATAAGATCAATGTTAACTTGCTGAAAGATCGCTCACAGCTGGCAATTGAAATTGCAATAGTGAGCATTATCTGAATAGCTACTCTCAAATTTGGAAAAACATTTTCATTTCCATACTGAACAATAAACTTGAGGAGTTCCTCAGCTTTAGAAATCTGAACATTTGGGCGACTTTTCAGAAGCATCTTACAATCCAGGATTTCTTCATAAAGCTCAAAGCCGTCAATATCATTGCTATAAAACTGTCCAAGGTTGAGACAACTTTTCTTTAAGATATTTACGTCATGACTACTGTTGCTTTCATTTGAGTCAAACAATAATCCTCTAGCATCTAAAAGAAATCCAAATTTTGAATCCAAGTCATGGAGACGGACAAATCTTTCTTCCATTTCATTATGGAGACGATCAATAGTTTCGTTCATTATTCTCATCATTTCTTCTTTCGCAGTTAACCCTACATCCTTGGCTTTTTCACCAGGCATTTGTTTCTTCTTTCTGGGGCGTCTTTCTACTTGAATATCCCATTCATCACACAATTTCAGCCCTGCTTCAAGTGATTCACTGGCCAATGATTCTCGACTGCTTAAAAAATAATCTTCAAGGGCTTTTAAATCATAAGCAGCATCATGAAAGTTCATAGTATGATCTTGGAGTCATTTTTGAACACGATCAATCCAAATAAGAATTTTGTTCCAAAATTCAAGCAAAGCCAAGAAATGAAAAGTCAAAATTTGATTCAGCACCTGCCTTGCATCACCTCTTGTATCAGCAGTTTCATTTTGATCATCAACCATGCTTTGCAAGAGTTCCACTATAATATCAAAGTATTCATGAACAGGCTTCACAGCCTCTGTTCTGAAACTCCATCGAGTTTCAGATTCAGATTTGACAACTATTGGTATGGCATCTTTCAGCTTTTGCCAACGGAGAGTTGAACGTGAAAAGAATGAATAAAGCGACTGAATTGCACCAAAAAAAGTCACCATCACTGCATCATGGTTAGCAGCACGCACTCCAACCAAACTGAGAGAATGATTATCGCAGTTTACAAAAATAGCTTTGCTATTTTTTTCAATAATCCTCTGTTGAACACCACTTTTATAACCAGCCATAACTGCAGCATTGTCATAGCATTGAGATCGACAGTCTTCTAACGGCATTTTGTCTTTTTCCAGTTGTTCCAAAATCACTTCCACAATGTTTTCAGCATCCTTTCGTTTTAATTGGATAAATCCAAGAAAAGACTCTTTTATAAAAATTGATTTCTCCTGAAAATCAATATCAACATAACGAACTGTTTCTGCCATTTGCTCTCGATGTGCTTGATCTGGAGTAGAATCAAACATGAGGCCAAAATATTTGGCCTTATGAATGCTCTGTAACAATTTCTGGCGAACAGTAGAAGCCATCAGCTGAATAAATTCATTCTGCACTAACGGAGATAAATATGATGTTCTTCCAGGGTGCTTTTCCACAATACTGAGATGTTCTTTCATGACAGGATCAAACCTTGCCAACAATTTTAATAACCCAAGAAAATTTCCAATATTGCTTTCCTCTTCCTGTCTAAGGGATTCCTTGTGACCACGCAATGCAAGGTTCTGAGTTGCTAAAAATTTTATGCAATGGAGAATTCTGTGGAGAACATCTCGCCATTTTTGTTTTTCTGTTGCAATTTGAGCTTGAAGCTCTACGTCAATGATTCCTCTGTTTTCTAAAAGATTTCTTTCCATTTCCTTCCATTGGGTGAAGCAGTATCGATGATTTTTTGCATTTTCATGGGTGCTAAGCCTTTCTGGTGCTTTCCAACGATTGAACCCATTTTCTTGCTCCAATGAAGACTGATTGTGAATTTGAGAAAATAGCAAACAACAAAAGCAAAAAGCTGCTTTCTTCTCTGGAGAATAACAAGCCATGAGCGCCAAACTTCTTCTCCACATCCATTTCCCATCTTTCTTTTAAACCATCTTTCATTCATTGATCGGTTTTGTGTGGGAACAAATCGCCCTTCACTATTTTGAAAATACTTCGAACCCAATGTGACCATTTCTGTCCTCAGGACATCTGATAAAATTACTTTTTTTTATATTTTATCAAACTCCAAGAAGCCTACATCGTGATGCTGAATCGCATCTGGTATAGGCTGTGCTGTTTTTTCCTGCTTTTCGCTACTCAAAGTTTTAGTATCTTCTGGCTTCTTGAAAGACACTTCTGGTTCTTGAAAGACACTTAATTCTCCTTCTGATACACTGGCGGGTTGGTCAACACTCATATCTGATGCAGTTAATGCTGATGAAGGACCAGCTTGTTGCTGTTCAAGAAATGACATCATAAAGCCACTTGACTACTTTTTAGCTTCTGCTTCTTGCATTTTTCTTTTCTTCCTGCCTTCTGCTCCACTCAGCTTCTTTTTCAGACTTTTCGGCATCGGCAATGTTCGCTTCATGGTAAAATTTTCTAGAGAAAGAAACAAAAAAATAGAATAAATTAATAATTCATAATAAAATTCTAATAAAAATAGAATGAATTAATAAAGTTAAATGAAGTTAAAAATCTGAAATTCATGGAAATTCGATGGCTAGAGATATGGTACCGGTACATTTCCAAAAGAGCATGTTTTTACTCTTAAATTTTTTTTTTTTAAATCATAAAAATGGCGCGCCCCCAAATTTGGCGCCCAGGGCACGCGCCCCACCTGCTCCACCCTAGTTACGCCACTGGTGTCTGACCATGAGGCTTCTGAGCAGCATCTCTTATGCCTGGAGAAATGGAAGACCTTGGGAGCAGGGTTGAAGCTTCAAAAAACCATTGATCAAGTTCATCAAGCAACACTGGACAAGGAGAGAAAGAAATGGAGGGATATTTTACATTGCCTCTTGGACGTAACCTTGTTTCGGGCTCACCAGAATCTTCCTTTTCGTGATCACAAAGAGGACATGTCATCAGCAAACAAAGGAAACTTCATGGAATTGGTAGAGTTGCTGTCAAATTATGATCCAGTTTTGAAAGAACATTTTGTAAGGATTAAGCATTCTATTCCATCTGGGAATTGTCACTGTGTTTGAGATTCTTTTTGACTGTCTGTGTGTCTATTGCTTCATGTGAAAGACGTTTTTCCAAATTGAAATTGATAAAAAATTTCTTTCGCTCGACCATGAGTCAGACAAGATTGACAAATCTGGCTTTACTTTCAATTGAACATGAATATGCAAAGAAGGTGAATTTTGATGAGGTCATTGATCAATTTGCAGAAATTAAGGCTCGAAAGCAGAGACTGTGAATCCTCTCTATTTACCTTTGAAGAATAGGCTGAGCGTTGAAACTGGATTTCCTGTTTTTTTTTTATAAAATAAAATGCAGTATTACCTGTTCACTGAATTTTTAATGTCCTGCATTTTTCTTATTTCCAATTTGCTTATGACAGTACTGTACTGTTTAAAAATCTACTTGCAAACATAATATATTTTTCTGTGTGTTTAAATTTTAAAATTATTTATGGGTGGTGCCAAAGGAAGGATCCGCCCCAGGTGCCAAATACTTTAGGTACGCCCCTGGTGGTAGAATCTATCGATAGCTTTTGATATGTCTAACACAATAGCAAAAGTTTCGCCGAGACCCCGAAAGGAGGATGACCAACAGTCAGAGAGATATGCAAGAAGATCACCAGGAGTGCGTCCCTTGTGGAATCCGTACTGACGATCTGGAAGAAGATTGTGTGAAGAGAGATGTTTAAGAATCTTCCTATTAATGCTAGACTAAAAATTTGGAAGGGCAAGAGTAGTATAGCCGCAAAAGGGGAGAGTGCAGGAATGCTGCAAATTATTACGTAATGTTGCAAATGGGGGTGGGGTTATGCAACAACTCAATGTTGCAAAGGGGGTGGGGGGATGCTGCAGGTGCAACAAGAGGTCATGAAACTTGGAGGCGGCGTTATCCCCCAAGAGAAAGGAGAAGGAGAGAAAAGAGGAGAGGTGTTCACCTGGCAGGAGCCAAGTGCATATTAAGACTTCAGCCGAGTATGCGTTGTCTTATAGACTCCTAATCAGCCAGTTGGCTTAGAAGGCGTAAATGGCTTGTTCAGGTTGAGTTGCCAGATACCACTTTTTATTGTATACATTATTATGGAGAGTTGCCAGATACCATTTTAATTGTATACATTATTATAGACTCCTAATCAGCCAGTTGGCATAGAAGGCGTAAATGGCTTGTTCAGGTTGAGTTGCCAGATACCACTTTTTAATGTATACATTATTATGGAGAGTTGCCAGATACCGTTTTAATTGTATACATTATTATGGAGAGTTGCCAGATACCATTGTTCAGGTATACAGTTGCCAGATTGTACCATTTATTTTCTTAAAAGTTGGTTTAGAATTCCGCTAGTAGGTTTAGAAGGCGTAACATGATATAATTAACCAAAAGAATTAAGTAAAACAACATTGCATCATTCTGTTTATTATAAATATATAGAAAATAAATATACATTTGAATGATCAATAATAATAGAAATATGAACGAGGAATATGCATATAATCATATATCCGTCAATATAACAGTACAGGAAAAATATATACACACACACACACACAATTATGGAGATATATAGAAAATAAATATACATTTGAATGATCAATAATAATAGAAATATGAACGAGGAATATGCATATACTGTAATCAAAAAAATATACACACACACACAATTATGGAGATATATAGAAATAAATATACATTTGAATGATCAATAATAATAGAAATATGAACGAGGAATATGCATATAATCATATATCCTTCAATATAACAGTACAGGAGAAATATCACACAAATATGTTAAATATATAAATACATTTCACTTTTTTTTTCAAAATACTAAACTCGCACTTAATCGAGTCTACAATTACATCATTATTGCTCTGCATTACGCAGTATATGCGGTTTAATAATATTTCACCGCTTAAAGTATAGGGAAACCTGTACTCGATATGAAGGGCTTTCATATCGTTCAGTACTATTTTTGTTCCCACTTTACAACCGGTTGGTAAGTCATCTTTAAATACGTCTAGAATACAATCAAAAGCACGCACAAAGAGTTCATCGTTAGCTACATTATTAAACACAAGTTTATAAACACGCTTTTCCAATCGAGGGTTTATTTCTACCGACCCGAGCTTTTCAATCGTGAACTCATCTTCACTCAACATAGCGGCAATTGAAATAATCTTCTAAATCGTTACGACAACTGCTCGTTATATAAAGAAATAGTTCTTCAGGGTGAACGGTGTAGGTGAGCTCAGCCTTGTACCGATCAATTGCTTTGTACCAAAGTTCATGGTATTTCAAAGAGTCTAAACTTTTTAAATAAACGTCCAGCTCTAGACCATTCTCACCTTGTTCAGCCCTGCACTCGGTAAACCCATCGAGCAGAGCGGTGTATGCGTATTCAAGTACTGTATCAAAATAAAGCATATCCGTAACACGCGCGTCTAATATAGGTTTCAGCTTGCGGAATCCGACGATTTCAAACATTCTGTCGAGGATGAAACGGTTTCGCGTAGGAACAAGAGCGTTATTATCAGAAGCATTCTTCCACATCAGCCGTATATCAATGCATGGCCGATCGTTATTTATACACAACGTACATACAACGGCGTATGAGGGTGCGTCACTAATCTGCTCTCTTCTTGTACCTACGTTAGCAGGTATTTTATAACGATCTTCACTCCACTTCTCAACTATCACGAAGATTCTATTCATCTCCACGACACTTAAATAAACCCGTTTGTTTGTTTGTCTACATTCCGTTTCCAGTACATAGCTAACGGTAACGGATTTACGCCTGAACACGCGCAACGATTTCGTCACGGACACATCGTACGAGGCGTTGATAATGCTGCTCAAAGGAAGTTCCATCGTATTCGAGGAGCGCGCGTCCACTCGGTTCAAGCTCTGAGATAACTATGAGCCGTGTGAGGCACGCAGGTAGGCAGGAACGGTTCGATGGGCGGCTGACTCGATGATACGTGAATGGGCTTGTTCGAACTCGTATGATCCGCGAGTCGCACCACAATCAACGTGTGCGGCGAATTGTTGTACATATTGGGTAGGTGTTTTTCCGCTACAAGAATTAATTTCGGTTTTATCACTACCAGACTACGCACCAGACAGTTTCCCTCAGGATAATTTTCACGAACTAGGCACATTTTATAATGTTTTACTAAACATCTTCACACTCCGGCGCACTATTTGAGAGGAACATATGCTCATGTTTTTCCTTTCTGCCCAGCAAACGATACTCCTCTCTAAAGTCTGTTAAAAACTCACACAGGGCACTAGCCACAACCTCATTACGAACCTCATCATGATATACAGGGTGTCTCAAAAGTCACTATCTATTTCGGTGACATTAGATGTTTTTTTTTAAAATGCTATGCTGGCATAAAGATATGTACTTCTGGTGCAAATTTGTGTATTTAAAAAAAGTTAATTGGTTTATTATCTTGACATGCTTGAACAATTCCTCGAACCTCAACTTCTTACAGATGGCATTCTTGACACAGTATTTTTTCAGCAGGATGGAGCACCGTGCCATTATGCAATAATTGTACGTGATTATCTTGACAGACGCTTCCCCGGTCGCTGGATTGGTCGTGGAGGAA
Organism: Bathynomus jamesi; assembly: GCA_023014485.1. Taxonomy (NCBI): domain Eukaryota; kingdom Metazoa; phylum Arthropoda; class Malacostraca; order Isopoda; family Cirolanidae; genus Bathynomus; species Bathynomus jamesi. Next base: position 29,741 of record JAJOZX010000227.1, read on the forward strand.
CACAACCATGGGCAGCACGTTCACCCGATTTAACACCATTAGATTGTTTCGCCTGGGGTTTCATTAAGTCTAAGGTGGACACTGGTAAAAGAATTAGTGATGTAGCCGAACTTCGAAATCGTATTACCGATGCAGTTCAGAAAATAACACCTCAAATGCTGGAAAGTGTGTTCCGGGAAACAACTTATCGCTTTGAGCTCAGTAGAGACACTGTTGGTCGCCATGTGGAGACAGATAAATAAATAGCACTAATTCTTTGTGGCACTTACTTTGAAATAAATATATTTTTCATGTCTTAAACCAGTTTTTCGTAATTCCCATTATTTTTCAAAATAGATAGTGACTTTTGAGACACCCTGTACATTAATATAGTGATAAAAATACTTAAGATTGTCCATGATGACGAGATTCACATTTTCAGTCGTAAGGTATGAGTAATCGACATGGTGTAACATGACATAATACCGCTTGTCACACCACCCATCCACAAGACTCATTATCCATACCTGCTGCTTCTCTTCTGCATGCGTTGTTTCTTTTACTTCACGGTATATGTGAGACTTTATAAAGTTTAGCTCTACAGCATACTTCAGCATATCGTCTGTGCAACGAAAGCCTTCAACGGTCTCACCAAAACATCCGTAGAGTATTTGTACATCTTGCAACTTCGCACAATCCAATGTGGTTTTAAAAGAGGCATAGGAGGGGTGAATAGGAAGTTTTTCGGTATCCACCACATCCTGACACTTTGCTGAATACCATTTCATAAACGTTGTACAAGCAATATTAAAGGTAGCCATTTTCTTCTGAATACACGTCTGATCTCCTTTTTTTCTTCTACGCTGGCGAATACACGTCTGATCTCAAGGGCTTACTGCAGTCGACTGACCACGCAGGGAATCCCAGATAGTAGCATGACTCACGTTGCTGGTCTTACAGTGGGCGGTGCTTAGAACTTTCACCTGTGCACACACACAACAGTGGGCGGAGCTTAGAACTTTCACCTGTGCACACACAAAGGAGAAAGTGAAACACTAATTGAAACATGATTTATTTAATAAACGAAATATTCAAGTTATATATATTTACAAATACGATTTAATAAACGAGATATTCAAGTTATATATATTTACAAATACGTGTAATAAATAAGCTAACAATAGATACATCAAAGATTATATACAAGACATTTACAAATACGTGTCATAAGTAAGTTAACAATAGGCGCATCAAAAGTTATGGTATCCAAAGGGTACGGTATCATAGGTACCAGGTAACTGGTAACGTTTCCTATAGGTGTTACGGCACACCTTCGTACCCCTAAGTTCCTTCACGCCCCCCAGCTTCTGCGCCCGAAAATTGTGGGTGCCTACAGTTAGTTGGGGAGGTCGTTCGCCCTCATCGTCCAAGCACACTAGATCCTTCAACGATTCAAAGTTAACAACCGGCCGATTCGCATGGTTGAGCGTAATACCCTTTGCCTTCACGATATATTTCATATCCTCCCCCACCCTGACCCGTACCCCATAAGTTTTAGGTCCTGTTGAGACAAAAGAGTCGGCGTATGCGTTGTCCCCATACTCATCCTTGATCTCATCAGTGAGCTCGCCGAGGAACTCCCCAATACCGGGCATGTATTCACCCTCCCTCTCTGTGAATATCACGCTATCTGTATCGGCATACAATACTCTCCGGCACAAGAGAATGCAATAGACCCCAAAGTTTTATACGGGCGTAGGCTGTTGTGAAGCTGGCCACAGGTATGTTTGTAACCCTTGAGGTATCTGTGGCCAATTCAGTGTTGTTGTACTTTATTATGTAAGTATTACCTACATTCACGATCTCCATGACCTCTTTATCGGGAGCATTGGCATAATCCCAGACATCACTATAACTTTGTGCTAAACGAATGTTCCCTTTGCCGGTATTCTGTGCAAATTTTCCCCATAGACTGTTTAGACACAGCTTTGCACTAAAGCGCTTGCCAGGATTCTTTGCAATTTGGGCACGATCAAGTTGTATACCTTCGCGATCGCGGTAACGTTGAATATAGGCAGACTTTTCATCTTCGGTATCAACTCCTCGCGGATAACCTGATGCCTCAACCTTATCCTTCAAAAATGCGTTTATATATGGTGTGAAAAGGTTGGGTAGCTTCTGAAACCTCCACACCTCATGTATCTTCAGTATTCTATATCCATGGCGTACGGCTAGGGCCAGCTCAGGACTTGTATATACGCCTCTGATCTTACGCTGGTGGGGTATATGGTTACAATCGCCGTTATTCTCTTCGGCGCACTTCACGCACAGTGGGAACATGAGCTTGTGGTCGATAACGACAGGTAAGATTGGCATCCATAAATTGCGTGGGGGGAGTACGTCTACGAAAGACACCCCAAAGTAACGATCATTCAAATTTCTTGAAAATTCATTGATGGAGGGCAGGTTAGGTCCCACCAGTTTCTCAGGAGCGCCCACTGGGTACGAATTGTTCTTCATCACGTGTGGATATAAAGAACAGAAATCGTAGTAATGGAGCTTCACGCCCTCCGTAGGTGGAAAGTATAGTCTGAATGGATTTGTACGTCCTCCAAACAAGCTATCACCACATTTGAGAGGATCCAGCACCATTGAACGCTTGATCGTGTTTATTTCCTCACGGTACACCTCGTCTGTCTCCATCCGTGCATCATATTCATGCTCCCACAAGACTTTGTGAGTGAACTGTGATCCTATAAGTTGATCGCGGGTGCGGGTCCATGCAAGACAGTCGGCAGGAGATCTACCGTGGATATCTCCGGCGATTCCGCACTCAGGACGGGGGCATCCATGCCACCAGCATCCGTTAAAGGAGTACACATTCTTCACACCAGTGACACGGTTTTCACTTAACCCATCAACCCAAAAAACACGTCCATTAATCTTAATGGGTACTTCACCCGTGTTGCGGGCAGTGGCGGTTCCTCATATGGGCAATATGGGCAGCCGCACAGGGCGGCATTTGTGGAGGGGCGGCATGAGCGCCTGCAAAAATAATAAAAATAAAAATAAGAATAAATAAATAAAGAAATAAATAAAAATAAAAAATAAAATAAAATAAATAATAAAAGATCAATGACTTTGCATCAAGGAAGGTAAGAAGAGTCAGGCTTTAGATGGCAGTTGTGCTGTGGTGCAATTTATTTTGTTTCTTGTTCAAAGTGTAGCATAATAATTACCCTCTATTAAGTGTCTTATTCTATTTATGTGATAGAGCATTTGTACAATTTAGAAATTTGATTCTCTAGTTTATTTATGGCAGTTGTGCAATTTAATTTGTATTTTTCCTGTTCATAGTATCATAATTACATTCTCTTAAGTGAGTTATTCTATTTACGTGATGAAGGATTTGTAAAATTCAGAAATTTGTGAAAGAGTTATGTCTGTCCTTTATTTTGGGGGGATTCGAATGTGTGTGTGTTGGCGAACAGGGGGGGGGGGCGCTGAAGGTGAGGTTCGCCCAGGGCGTCATGTAAGCTAGGACCGCCACTGGTTGCGGGCGTGCTTTATGTATACACCTGTCTGTTGCTGTAGGTGTATGAGCCAGTAAATAGCCTTGTGTCCGTAACTGCGGTGTTTGTTTCGGTGAATAATGGCTAAGGTGTCTTTAGGCATGAAGTTATTCTTGAACACCGTAAAACATAATGACGCGATGGTGGTTGCGACTTGCAGCGGATCGCATTTGAAACGGCCTATGTACCTCCTTCTAAAGGCCTGGAAACATACTCTAAGCACGCGCACATCATTCACGCAATAACGCTCACACTCATCATCTATATTATAAGGGTTACTTTCATTAAAACTGTTGTAGTATCGATCAAAGTCTTCACGTTCATCTACACTCATACAGTCATAGTTAAAATAATGTTTGGGTGGTGGTGGGCCTACATAGTTTAAAGTCTCGCTGGTGAGGAAAGTGTAAGGGAAGTATCCTTTGGAAACTTCAGCTGCTACTCCCATCACCTTGGGTAGCTTTGCTAATTTACAAGGTGTGAATAATAAAGTGTCTTTAAATTGTACATTGCCTCTTATTTGCATCTGTATTAATTTGTTACCTCTTTTCAATGGATCACCTGTAAATATCTCAGAGGATTCGTGCTCAAGCAACTCCTTATAAAGGAACTGCGTGTCAAACTTTGCCCCGTTATGGGCGAGAATATACACGGTCATTTTTTTGAACTTGTCGGCTAACTTGACAATATAGGACACAAATAGTTTCACAGGACTATCGTGGACATTCGTTTTAAAAACGTTTGTCCGTTTACCGCATTTGGGACACTCGTCACATTCGATCCCCATACACTCATCACAGATAGTCTGGCTCACAAGTAAATGTGGAATTACCTCTTTGGTTTCAGCATTCGTATATGTTTCTATATCGTAGTATACAGTTATACAAGGGTTATTTTTAGGCTTAGCATCTTTCATATAACATACATGCTTTACTCCATCCGCCTTATACTCCTCCTGGCATGGAGGACAGTGAATTTCGCACTTGTGCTTAAATTTCCCCCAATTATCCATTGTGTGAAACATACCACATTCACAGATTCTCATTTTCCTGCACGTGCCAGTTGATTTATGGAGCTCAAAGCAGTTATTATTGAAGAATGTGCGTCTACACACATCACAGTCTCTCTTCTCAGCTTCAACTACACGGCTTTCACATTTGGTGCTTTTACACTGCTCACATACCATGTGACATTCTTTACAATGTCTCACTATATCATCCGCAAACTCGAGGCACCCCTTACACAAATCATGATGTCTCTCATATTTTCGACTTTTGTCATAACTCGCGTAAAGCCACCTTATATTACGGAGGGGAGATACGTTGTCCCCGACAATCCTAAAATAAGTAGGGGTCTTGTACGATCTCTCACACAGCTTTTAAAAACATACACAGTCCTACGACGATCATCCAACCCAAATACAACTATACGGGCATTCATTTTCTGTTCTACCATTCTCAGCTCTTCAGGACCCATATTACAGTCAAATTCAAGTTCACAGTCTGCAGTTAGTTTACGGGCACGTTGCACGACCGTAGGCAGCCAAATTTTTTGAGTCCGTGTATTTTGTACAGTAAACATGTTAGCCAAGACTACTGCTATAAAGCCGCAACCACGATCAACGTTTATATGCCGTCTATAAATAGCTTGAGAATTGAGGTTAAGAGTATACGGTATGGCACTATGACCCGCAACACGGAATACACGATCAATATTTACCGTGAAGTTGTCCATATTGAAGGCTATACTACTTTGGGCAACTTGCATTATACGTCCTAATATATATTCTACATCTTCAGCCGCCAAACGTCTAAATGGCACTACTACCCAATAATCATCTACATCACCGTCATTTGACCCGAATCCGAAGGACAGACTCGTCCTGACTTCACGCTCGTCGCGGTTCTGAAGAGCAAACTCTACAATACGCTGTACAACCCGGCGTAGCCCGCGCTCAATTACATTGCTATACATGGCTCTATGGTCGACCCTGACTCTATACCGATTTCTAGTCAAGGCTGGGGTGGGGGCTGCGGAGCGCACCAACTCAAACGTTATATCATCCTCAACAGAACGGGGGACAACTGTGGCGGATGAATTAGGGGATATATTAGCTGAAGGTGCTGCTGGGGGGCCTGTTGCATAGGAGGTTGAGGGTTGGGGATCTATTATTGTAGACTTAACAGAACGGGGGGCAACTGTGGCGGACGAATAAGGGGATATGTTAGAGGGAGGTGCTGCTGAGGGGATTGTTGCGTAAGAGGTTGAGGGTTGGGGATCTATTACTGGTGCAACAGGCGCGTATTTCGGTCGCTTTATACCTGACGTGGGGTTCTCTTCATCATACCTCCGCTTTGGACGTGCTACCGGTATCGCTGGTGAGGGTTCGTTGGCAGGGGAAGAGATCACAACTACACAGTCGTCGGGGTCATCCGTAATGTCGATGATGGGGTGCTGTACCTCATCGTCATTCACGGTTCTGTGGGAGAAGAAAACAAAATATAAGGAACAGCACTCAAAATTTGTAATATTTTGTAAATGATCCACTTAGGAGTGTGACGTGTTAGAAATGGACTCTGTAGAAAAATTCAGATTCACGAGCCCATCCACATGTATTATATCTGGACCTACAGGATGTGGTAAAAGTGTGTTTATGCTTAAAATCATTAAAGAAAAGGGAGAGATGTTCTCGAAATTTGTGCATAAAGTTATATGGTGCTATTCGACGTATCAATCAGTGTTCAACGAGTACCAAGATGATATTTTGTTCCACAAAGGCGTATATGACGTTAATTCGTTAAAGGGAAATGAACATACAATCATTGTAATTGACGATCTCATGTTGGAGATGGATAAAACGTTTGCCGAGACATTTACAGTATTCTCCCACCACCTTAACATAAGCGTGTTCTTCATCAATCAGAATCTATTTTTCAAAAATAGATACATGCGCGATGTGTCGTTAAATACGCAATATCTAGTCTTATTCGCGCAACGTAGAGATGTATCACAAATTGGGGTATTAGCCAATCAAATGTTCCCGAATCAGCGTAAGGAGTTTTTGGAAGTTTATAAAGAAGCTACAAGCACGCGTTACGGATATTTGCTTTGCGACCTTCATCCGCGAAACACGTTTAGAGTGCTTCTACGAACGAATATATTTCCAAACGAGCCTGAAACGGTGTATATTTCAGAATGACAAAGAGACTAAAGAAATACCGTGAATTAATACAAATCTATCATCGACTGCCCCGGGCAATGCAGCAGATGTTTATTAAAAATATCGACGCCGACTTTTTAAAATGTATCTGTGAAATCTGTCTTAACGTTATAAATTGCAATGTATCAATGAAAACCCCTCAGAAGGCTCGCCTACGCCGTTACAAGAACATAATACGTGCACTCGTTCGTAAAAGTCAAACTGTAGCGAAGAAAAAACGAATTATTGTACAAACAGGAGGGTCATTTCTCCCCATCTTATTTTCAGTTTTGGGTCCTTTACTGACTAGATTAATATAATGAAGAAAGTGGTAGTGATTCCCCAAAAGGTGTACGCTTCACTGCAAAGGAATCCAGACACGGATCTAGATCCCCGTAAAAGCAGACTTAAAAGAATGGAAAACGAATTGCTAGCCCTATTAAACAGTGAAAAAACACCTGATGAGAAAAGAATCTTATACCAAGAAGCTCTGCAGAAATTTCTTCACGAGTACGAAAATTATAAGAACCCTACAGAGATTCCTGTGGTTATTAGGCACAGCACGGGGGACGATGGACATGGCGACATAGGATCTGTGCCCGACGATACAGCTGACCAACCAAAAATTAAGGGATTAGCCGCAGAACATATCAAGCATGTATTAAAAAGCACCCTCCCACATACATTGAGGAGTAAAGGCTTAAGTCTTTATAATCTATTGAATGAGGATCCAGCCATACAATGGACCGATACAGGCGAGATCATTGTGGAAGGATCAAAGGTACAGGGATCGAATATCTTAGACATTGTCCATGATCTGGTGAGAAAGTGGGATAGGCCATCACCATCAGGATGGAAGCATATTAAAGCAAGACTACAACAAATAAATGTCCCTAAAACGTTGATAGGAAATCTGAACAGGTTAAAAGACTTGGAACATGCAACGCATGTGACACAATTGAAGACGCCGTCACCCCCTGCGGTAACACCTTTGAAGAGGAGAAAGAAGAGGTTAAACAACGGTCAACCCTATCCACGTGCCTCTAAAATACGCAAATGGCTAACGTATTAACTAAACGCTATTATGACATTTCTAACCCAGCCTCCTACGGCGGCGTAGATAGACTGTACAGAAGTGTTTACGGAGCAGGAAAAAAAGATGCTGAAAGAATTTTGAGGAGCAGGACGCTTATACGCTTCATAAGCCTGTGAGAAAGAGGTTTAAAACAGCCAAGACAACGGCTTCCTCGATTGATTCTATTTGGCAAGCAGATTTAACAGACATGCAAAGATATTCTGTGTATAACGATGGTTACCGCTACATTCTATTCATAATAGACGTATTCTCTAGATATCTGTGGCTAGTTCCTCTGAAAAATAAATCACCTGAAACAGTTGCTAAAGCCACCAAAACGCTAATGTTAAAAGAAAACAGGGTTCCTGGCTATTTTTGTACGGATATGGGGAAGGAATTTATAGGCCGTGCCTTTCAGAACATGTTGACAGAGTTTAATATCAGCTATTACACAACCAATTCTATACATAAGGCTTCTTTAGCTGAAAGAGTTCAGCGCACCATAAAGGAACGCATGCACCGTTATTTTACACATAAAAACACATACAGATTTCTAGACATTCTGGAATCATTGGCATCATCCTACAACCGCTCACACCATCGCACGATTGGGACAACACCTAACGAAGTTTTAGAAAGAGGTACGCTCCCGAGAAGAGATGGATCACCACCACCACCACACTCGGCGCGCTTCAAAATCAATGATTATGTAAGGCTGTCGCGTTCGGGGAATAAATTCGCAAAGGGTTTTGAACAAGGATGAACACGCGAGATTTTTAAAGTTAGGGCTATGAGACCTAACGGTGAGATAATGATGTATTACATTGAAGATTTGAATGGGGAAGAAATCTCAGGAGGCTTTTACCGCGAGGAATTGCAGAAAGTTGCGTTTAATTTAGGAAAAAATGTGTTTAAAATTAAGAAAATTTTAGGAAGCAAAGGTTCAGGAAAGAGAAAAATGTACCTGGTGAAATGGCTAGGGTACCCAGAAAGCTTCAACACCTATATAAAAGCTGATGCAATAATGAAGCTTAAATAGTATGCAACATGGCTCCTAACCATTTCTACGTCACACTCCCGTCCTCCTCGTCCCTGTCTGTACACCCTAACAACACACTAGCCAACTTTGTAACAGAACTCCACGGGCACATTGAATTGGGTCGTGATTCGTATGAGGTGGGGATATGCGAAATTCAGCTGGACACCATCTTTTTAAATATTGAACATAAAGAAACCGTTTTTACGATTCTTAGAGACATTGACGAGTGTGAAAAAGCTGGGGTAGCTATGGATGAAACTATACGTATCGCTCGGACTAAGGTTGCACGGTATTACAGTACAGAAGTAAGACTAGGACCGGGTCAATATGGTTCGGTCGAGGATGTTGTGAGAGACTTAAACGTAAGTTTAAGAAACTCAAACCTTACGAATGATTTAGTATACGAAATCGTAAACAAAGGAAACCCTGCACATACACTAATCCTAAAATCAAAGACTAACAGACGTATTAAAGACCGTAGAATGTTCAAAATTCTAACCAATGGCCGATATAGCGCAGCCTTCCAAAGAGACACATTTCACGAGACACAGCATGACTTGTCCAGATTAATGTATCAATTGAAGATGGAGAAATTGGCTGAAAGGTCCCCAGACATGTGCTATATTTACAGTAATATAGTGGAGCACCAGTTTGTTGGGGATACCCAGGCACGCCTGCTGCGCATTGCTCACATCCCCAACCATAGAGGAAGGAGTTTGAGTATTACATATGACAGACCCCATTATGTGAATGTCGCAACTAATTTAATAACCAATATCTCAATATATATAAGAACGATTGAGGGTGAAAACTTCCCATTCGGTAACGGGAGCTTAACAGTGAAGCTACACTTTCGACGCACTGAGTTATAATGGATAGAAAGCCTTTCACCGTCTATCGAGGGGTGAGATACCAGCGCGGTAGTGGACTTGGATCCATTTTTTCATCCATACTACGTACGGCTGTTCCTTTGCTGAAGAGGGGTGCCAGATACCTCGGAAGGAAAGCGCTACAATCAGGTCTTAACACTGCAGAAGACATATTGGCCGGGGCTAAACCTAAAGAAGCTCTAAAAAAACATTTAAAGCGTACACGGGACGAAATCATCAAAGATGCAAAGAGAAAAATGCGTGGTGGCGGGAAGAAGAGAGAGGGCTGCCCGGAAGAAGGGGTCACGTGGTATTAAACGTAAAAGGATATCAAAAAAGAAGTGCTGTAAGCGAATGAAACCTATGGTTGACCACTTTTTTGACTGATATAAGCTAAGGACATTGATCTCATGAATCATAGTTTGTTTACTACTTGTCGAGAGAGGAGGCACTATTTCTAACTCGCATGGCACGCTTCATCCACCCATGTAGTTCACAATGCTGTAAATCGGAGCTGTCCCTTTTTGAGCTGCCTCCAACTCAAGTTTCTATTGAGCACAGTGATTTTATTACAATTAACCCTTTAAACACAATTAGTTCCCCGAGTGCACCTATAGAATTCGTGATACCCAGCTCAGGCCCTTACTTTTTTGATCCAAGCTGTGTGCACATGTACGCTAAGCTACGTATAGCCCATTCTGATGGAACGGTCTGCGATGACAAATATGCTGTATACCCTGAAACAAACTTTCTGCACTCCATATTCAACCAGTGTGACGTATATTTAAATCAGACCAACATATCGGCAGGCACGGGGTACTATCATCTACGAGCCTATCTGGAAAATGTCCTCAACTTTTCCAAAGAAGCGAAGGCTACCTTTTTAAGTGCCGAGGGATATTATCAAACTAAAGATGAAAGTAGTATAAAGGACAAATTTAAAAATTCTAAAAAGAAAATATACGAGTGTTTTGGACGGCTGCACACAGATTTCACTTTCCAGGAGAAGTTGCTTGTCAACGGGGTGGATATGAAAATAAAGCTCACCCGCACGAGTCCTGAGATCTGCTTAAATCTGGATGCTGATCAAGAAGAGGGTGCAAACCCGTTGTGGTTCACATTATGGACACATACCTCCGCGTACGGCGAGTGAAATTAAGTTCACCAAAACAACTAGAAATTGAGAAAAATTTACTAAACGCTACAGTGAAATATCCTATTAACAGAGTACAAATCAAACTATATACGGTGCCTGCAGGGTTGGCATCGAAGCAGATAGAAAACATTGCCCTGGGAAATCTTCCTAAAAGGATATTAATCGGAATGCAGGACCATGCTTCGGTGAATGGAAAATATAAAAAGAGTGCCTTTAAATTCGAGAATTTCGGACTTAAAAATATAACTCTATACGTTAATGGCATTGCTTTGGGTGGAACAATGGATACGGACTATTCATCAGACGCTGTGTTACCTCTTTGTGCCAGAGCCTATAGTAATCTGACCCATATTGCAGGTGATTGTGATGAGCTTGGTAATGGGGTAACGCAGGAAGAATTCATTGATCAATTTAACCTTTATCCGTTTGACATTACACCTGACTTATCTGCTAGCGTAAATACGCATTTAAGCCCACAGCAGAGCGGAAACATCTCAGTGAGGCTGGAATTCACCAAGCCTATAGACGCGCCTATTAGTGTACTAGTATATCTCGAATCGCAAGCCCTAATAGAAGTAGATAGATTTAGGAGCGTTATCACTGACTTTTAAAATGGATGCTAATACACTTCAGAAAGTAATGAATAGTGAACGAGTCACACGTTCCAAATTTATCGGCGTGTTTGCGAAGAATGAAACATTGAGTTTGCCAAGTACGCGAGAATGCGGTAGTCTTATTGTGAACACAGATGTCATCGGTAATGAAGGGATTCATTGGATCGCTGTCTATTTTAAAAATAGACAGCGCCTGTACTATTTTGATTCACTCGGTACTCAACCCTGGAGTGACCCTATTATTGTAAAATTTCTCGCTCAGTTACATATTCCCGAAGTTGTATGGAACCCGTTTCGTATACAAGGATATTTTAGTAATACTTGCGGAATGTACTGCGTCTCATTTCTCATGCATATGTCATGTGATAAAGAATTTATAAATTTTTAAATTTATTTGACCCGTGTCACACTCGCCGAAACGATGAAATGGTATGCAGACAGATAAAAATCCGTTTTCCAATTGTACGTACTCGTTGTATAGTATAATGTTTTTGTTCGTGTGTGTATATTTGTAACGGTATATTCTGTAGTTTAAGATGGTTATTGTACTGATTTCTTTCATTTAATAAATTTATGAAAATATATGTGTCTTCTTCCCCAAAAAGATCGAAAAACACTTACATTATTTCGGTGTGACATTCATTATGCTGACTGATCAGTATATCCTCCGTATTCATGACACGAGATTCTTCAAAAGATTGTATAACACGTGTCAAATCCTCATCGGACCTTAAAGGAGAAAGAATAATGTTCATATTGATTCTTTTTTAATAAAAACATATACAGAGTATACAGACAGACCCCATTATGTGAAGATATCTTTGGTTCGCTCAAGAAACTCATTTAAGAGGTAAATCCGAATAACATTTAAAACACGCAAAAGATTGCCATAAAAATTTCGGTTTTAGCATAATGGTGAGTATCTAAATGAAGTATTTGACGAGATACTACAACCCTCCATATATATAAAATCATGTTTCTTGTGAATAAAAATAAAATTATAGACACTTACATTTCTATGGTAGTCCCTTGCGTCGGATTGTAAGGAGCGTCACTGCAAATATCTTCAACGGTTTGCGTTGGAAATAATTCATCACGGTCAATCGCGTTAAAAAGATTAATTGCAGTCAATGCTGCAGTGTCACCTTCTTCATACAAATCCGGAAAAGCGTAAAGTTCGTGGTCCATGGTGGAGGGAATGCACTGGCAGAGGGAATGATTATTCACTGACGCGAAAATAGCTACTGTTACTCCCAACTGAAAAATATTTCCTTTTATATGCACAATCGCCAAGCTCCGCCCCAAAAGATTAAGACCAGATGTTCGTAGTGATTGGTTGTCAGTGTAGCTGGGTGGAGCTATGATAAGTTTGTGTACCAATCGTAACACCGCTATAACGGGTCCGGACGACTAATGGCATCTTTATATTTTCTCCAATAGATTTAATGCTCGTATTACCCCTTGCTGTCTTTACCATGTCAATATTTTTCCCCCACTATTCCCGGATCATTAGTCACTAATGTAATCGAGAGGATTTTATAATAAAGAAATTATAAATATATCCATTCCTTTAATTATATTTTTAAAAAGAAAAGAGCATTCGGTTTCCACGTTAAACTGTGGGTCTAAGGCGGAGTGAAAACCTTAACCGTTGTTACAATTCGGGGAAGAGCTAGTTGTTATTATTACTAAAGAGAAAAATCGTGCATTAACATGTTTTGCGGTCATACTACCCCCGGATCAAATGATCCTGTTATTTTAAATCTGTACCACCCTATATATATATATTATATATATATATATATATATATATATATATATATATCCATTCCTTTATTTATTTTAAAAGAATGAACAAAACTCTCTCTCTCTCTCTCTCTCTCTCTTTCTGTATATATATATATATATATATATATATATATATATATACATACACACACACACGAGATAGGTGTACGCCTGGTGTGAATGAATTCAAAATGATTCTATAGTTTCATTGGTACGTTTTTATTTCCCACTAACTGTGTACACGAGATAAGTGTACGCATGGTGTAAATGAACTCTGAAGCTGTTCTTTTTGCAGACGTTTATACAGAAAACACATAATTACATTCAATTGTTAGTACTTTCAGGTTTGCCCACCTCATGCACCTTATTTCTTTTGCTGATTATTATTTAATATAATTGTGTATATCTTTCAATAACAGAGATGTTATCTAAGAATATGACACCATACAAATTACGTGTAAATAAAAATATAAAACATTTTCTTCGCTTCGAGAATGTATTTCATTGTAGAAGTAATATTAATATTTGGAGTCAAGCGAGATTTTACTCGAGTAGACTGGAACAAAGGTCAACTCGCGGTCATTTCGTGCCCCAAATTCCTCCCAAAAAGGCATCATTGTAAACGATTCGAATTGGCCCAGATTCTCGGTAACCCTTTCCTCGTGTGTGTGTGTGTGTGTGTGTGTGTGTGTGTGTGTGTGTGTGTGTAGATTTGAGAATATGTTAATGGAACGAATTCTTTTAATTGTTTAGTGATTTTTTCTTAATGTTTTAATTCACTTTAAGGTGAAAATCCGTTTATATATATATATATATATATATATATATAATATATATATATATATATATATATATATATAAGGAATGACAAAATTAAATAGACACAGTTAATATGATTCTTTCTATATATATATATATATATATATATATATATATATAAGGTAAGGAGAAAGTTGTTCATTTGTGTATATTTCGTCTGAACTAATATTTTGACGATTGTACGTTCGCGAAGGGTGAGAAGTTTGGGGGAATGAGGGAGGAGGGGGGACGACCGTGTGTTTTGAGTTGACCCAGATTGTCGGAAATCCTTTCCTCGTGAAAGAAAAAAACAGCGTTTAATGATTAATTTCTTATATTGAATAATTAATTTCTTATAATAATTGATTCTCTTAAAAGGAGAAAATTCATTTGTTTTAAATTAATATACGTTTAGCTTCATTTGATTTAAAATAATATACGTTTGGCATTTTTTTTTCTGATTTTCATTCACATGATATGTACAGAGGCGTGTGTGTGTGTGTGTGTGTGCGTGTGTGTGTGTGTGTGTGTGCACGAGTTGTTTATTCGTTTATTATATATATATACAAGCACAGATGGGGTGAGAAGTTTGGGAGGAATGAGGGAGGAGGGGGGACGACCGTGTGTTTTGAATTGTTGTTTATTTCAACTTTCTTCGTAAGGTTTCTTTTCCTTTCGTTTTTCCCACTGTTATTCGTGACTTAATTGTGATATTTATAATAAAAATAGGAGTTAAGTAATAAAGTGATTTATTGTGTAAAGAGCGTGTGTTTAAATTATTTATTTAATAAACAGAATTTATTTTAAAGTAAATTGTTGGAATTAAGAAGATTCATCTGTATTGATTAACTACCATCATATAAATATATTGTGGTATTTAAATGGATGATTAATATATGGTTTAATTTAATAAATATTGCTATCTGGCAACTCAGTCTTCGATTAATATATGAATTAATTAAATATATAGCACAAACTGGCAACTCAGCCTTCTATTGGAATTAAATACATGGCGCTATCTGGCAACTCAGCCACATGGCGGATTAAAGGTCTATAAAAGAGCGAGAGGCTGACGACGGAGTCATACAAGCTCGGCTCCCAGCCGAGCAAGGATCTCTGGTCCTTTCTCTTTCTGGCCCTTTGGGTGGTGAGAAAACCCCTTCCCACCCTTAGAGGCCTCTTAGGTTAGGTATACCCCTTTGGGGGAAATAGCTTGGGGGAGAACTCCGCTTCCAAGTTGCATGCCCTTGCAATCCCATTTTGGGGTTGGCAACAAAGGCCGATACTCTCTCTTTCTCTCTCTCTCTCTCTCCCCCTTCAGGTGTACCTCTCCCCCCTTGGCTCCTTCTAAGCCAACTGGCTGATTAGGAGCCTATAAGACAACGCCTACTCGGCTGAAGTCTTAATATGCACTTGGCTCCTGCCAGGTGAACACCTCTCCTTTCTCTCCTTCTCCTTTCTCTTGGGGGATAACGCCGCCTCCAAGTTTCATGACCCCTTGTTGCACCTGCAGCATCCCCCACCCCCCTTTGTTGTTTTTTGCAACACTCTACCCCCCTTTGCAACACCCCACCCAATTTGCAACATTGAGTTGTTGCACAACCCCACCCCTTTGCAACATTGCGACATTACGTAATAATTTGCAACATTCCTGCACTCTCCCCTTTTGCGGCTATACTACTGGCATGAAACCAAAGCATTTGGTCATTCGTTGGAGGGTTGAGAGCGGTCTCCTTCTTTGAGACAGACTGAATGAACGCGAACTTCCAGTAGGAAGGAAAAGTACAAGATGAGAGACAAAGACGAGGAAAGATAAATCTGTAGTGTGTTCGTTCCTCCATAATCAGAAATTTAACATCAAGTAATATTTATGTCAAAAATAAAGAGCTGCCAATTAAAGTTAATCTGAACTCGCAGACCTCACATGATGATCAGATTTTTCATTTCTGAAATCTGAATTTTTAATGACTCCGTATTCTAGTTTGTTTGTATCTATAGTAGGGCATGGAAAATTAATTATTTTTAGGAAAAAGTGATGAATAATGAAAATTTCTAATTAATCAATGATTAACTTATTAAATATGAATAAAAATTAAATGCATCTGAAAAGAGTAAGAAAGAGCTTTATTGTTTTTGCTGCGTGCGATAAGACCGAAGAAAACATTTTACTCAAACATTTAGTTTGTTTTATAGTTCAAGAAATCAGGCATGGGCGGATTAGACAAATTATACATGCAAAAAGGTGCCAAATTCAAATGATATATTACAAAATTTAAGGTTGAATGATACTGAAATTATGAAGAAATTTAATCATTTCCCATCATTTTCTAAAAATATATTTTGATTAATTAATGATTAAATTCGAAACAATGATTAACTGATTAATCAGCTTCATACCCTAAATAGTTATAACGTCTGGGTGCTTACCTATCTAACTGTTTATCGAGGGTCATGTAGATATATGAAATGATGTTATTGGATGATAGTTAATAATATGTTTTAAGTGAAATTTTTCACTTGATACACTGATTGTTTCAGTGTAATTTAGTCGTAATGATGGTAATATGGTTGTTGATTAATATTTGCATATCTGTACACGTTGTACGAGCTACTTTGGTGTTTATTAAATAGTAATCATGTTTGCACGCTCATACATCAGACAGCCTTTGGATACATTTGGTTGTTTCAAATATGTTACATACCAACTTCGATGTGGTGGTGAATACTTACCTAGACATATGTAGAAATAAAGATAAGTATAAAATCCATGTATTCGCATTCATCCTAGTCTTTTTAAAAGGTTTGATATATATATATATATATATATATATATATATATATATATATATATATCATAGGCGTGCGCACTGGGTACGCAAGGTACGCAGTGCGTAGCCAATTTTTTTTTTATTAAATTTAAAAATTTAAATTTTTTTAAATATTGATAAAATGCTATTATAAATATCAATAAATTTTATAATTTATTCAGTATACTTAAGCAATACAAAGTAAAATTAAATGAAACTTCCTTGTTTTCCCATGTGCTTTCTTACAAGGTACGCTCTGAGCATAGAATGTACTTGCATAGGAATATGATCCTTAAGTGCTGGGCGGGGCTTAACAAATACTGCCTCACTATTGGCCGAAAAATGTTCTGGGATACGCTGGAGCAGTGTTGCCATTTCTACAGATTTATCTGTGCATCTACAGATTTTATGCTTTGTTTCAGATTTTCAGATTTTTTCCCCCAAAATGGGCGAAATCTACAGATTTCTAAAATTTATGATTTTTTTATGCTTCTTTTCAGATTTTCCTTCAAAATGGGCAAAATTTGCCGATTTCTAAGATTGAGGTTTTTTTTCACTAACCACTACGGACTACACTGGATATTACAGTAATATTACTGAATTTCTCCATGAGAACCAACAAATTATTTTCGTGCGCCACGTGTCAGTAGAGAGTGGCAACATAACATAAACACGCCACACGCAGCTGACTGTGCGTCGGTTCTTACAAAGTCATCAACAAAACACACTGCTAAAGAAAGCAAAGGGTGGAATCTACAGTACAGATAAATAGCCGTTGTTGTTGTTAATGATAATGTTCATTCCATAATTCCAGTACAGCACAAAATTATGTATTTTATTGAATTCCTTTTTCCATTTTGTATATATGCATCCTTATTTTGTTGCTGTATACTTGTTCTTTCTATTTGCTGCTTTTTGTCTATATCATTCTTAAACTGGCCTATAGACGTAGCTTGAATAGTATTCTGGTTTAAAATATTCAGTTTATCTACCTTTCATTCACTAAATTTTGTGTTTAATTGACCATTTTTGTATTTCTGTTTGGAATTATGAATATTATTGTGTATGTTACTTACAAAAATAAACTTTAAAATCAAATGGTAGTTTGCAGATTTTGTCTACAGATATTTTTATTGAAACTACAGATTTCTACAGATATTTTGACACCAATCTTCAGATTTTCATTATTTTTGGATGGCAACGCTGCGCTGGAGACAGTAGAGTGTTTCAGGCTCAGCGTAGTTTTATATAGTGGGTGATAGGAAGTGGTTGTGTGTCATTTTGCAAATCATTTGAAGTTTTGCATTTAGTTTATGTTAAATTAGTACCATTTTACGTGCAGTCATGAATGAACAAGAAAGTGAATGTTTGATTTGTAAAATTAACGAAACTACATTTTCATCCAAATCGTATGAAGAGAAACCTACATTCAAGAATGCAGATAGGCCTACTCCTGATTTACCAAATTTAATGCAAATCAAAGCCAAATTCACCAGAAGAGAAAACTGAATTTTTAATCTATTATTTCACATTCAGCACTTATTGAGTCTTAATGTCTTGTCAGTTAGACAATGGAAGGGTCGAGGGGGGAACCATTGTTGGGCTGTGCTTAAGGCATCAGTTGGCCTTAATCCGGCCCTGCCTTCACCTCTGATTTCCAGTAATTTAGGGTGTGTCAATTATAGTAAATTCAACAATTCAAAAACTACTAATGCTCAAATGATGTCATATTATCTAGCAAACTTAGAAATATCTTTAGTGTTTAAAAAAGCCATTTACCTAATTATATTTGACCATAAAGGTTTGAAATATAACCTAAATATGACTGTAGCATCGTATATCAATGTGCCATTGATATGTGTGGTCAACTTTGGTTATTTTTGGTGTGCAGTATGGTTTCTAGGTTTCACATAGTCACAAATGCTGGAGTTTTGATTGTGAATGCATGAGTGGAGGAGGCAGGGAGGAGAGAGGAGGACGAAGACTTCATACCAGACTGAGTCTGGTATGAAGTCTTCGTCCTCCTTCGTCCTGGTCAAATATAAGTAGGTAAATGGCTTTTTAAAACAACACTAAAGATATTTCTAAGTTTGCTAGATAATATGACATCATTTGAGCATTACATGACATCATTTGAGCATTAGTAGTTTTTGAATTGTTGACTTTACTAAAATTGACACACCCTAAATTACTGGAAATCAAAGGTGAAGGAGATGAGGACACACAGGTAGGAGACTGCAGTTTATGTGAGGCATGCGATGTCCGATGTTGGTTCGTCCATAAATCCTTTCAGGTACGAAACTTTGTTGAGTGATTGGTTTGGTCTTATTCCTTGAATATTATGAATATTAGCCAGGACAATATTTATGTTCTTTGTTTTTCGTTGCCCCTTGTGCATTTTAAGTTCGTTTTCCTTCGGTATCGCTTGTTTCGTTGTCCTATGATCCTCCGAGAGAGATCCGTTTCCGCCTACCTCGTCTGGTAGCTTCTTGCCCGGAAGCGGTTTGGCTCGGGGGTTTCCAGCTGTGTCAACTGCATGCGTTGGATGACATTTAGCAGCCGTATCGTGTCTGCGATGTTGAAAAAATTTTTTTGTCGCTTATTGTGTTCCTGTTGTTATTCCTATTGTTATTGTTATTCCTATTGTCATTTAAACTTTGTCCTTTGTTCTTTGAGTCCGTCAGGAGATGTTAATAGTTGCATTTTTCCCGTATTTGCAGGTTCCATATTTACTCGTGGCCTTTGTTTTTTGCTCCTTATTGGGGGACAGTTTCACTCCGTTTTCTTGATTGCCCTCTTGTCTTTTCCTATTTGTGCTGTTTGTGTTAATGTCCTTCGTTGCCCTTATACTATCTGTTGTCTTTATACTCTCTTTCGCCTGCATGGTTTCGGCCTCGTTGTTTGACGGTATTTGATTTTTTCTACTTCGCCTTTCTTAGTTTCTTCTGTTTTCCTCTGTTCTTTATTCCCACTTTCCTCTTTCATTTTCTTCTCGTAGTCTCTTTCTGCTTTAAATACTGTAAAAGAGTTTATTTCCGTCATGCAGTTTTCGCAGAAAAATTTTACCCCAATAAGTTGCTTCGCGTTCGTTATAAGGGAGATTTTTTCAGCTTGCCTTGGCATCTAAAATCAAAAAGCAGCTGACAAAGATCGCACCTCATCGCCTTTGCCTCATCTGTTGCATCATTGCAGATACCACAAAGTTGCAGGAATTTATTTACCATTTCCATGTTACTGATAGATGGTAGCCGCTTCTGCACAAAATTGACTCAAAAAAGGTATTATGGGAAGTATTGGGTGGGGGTTGATTCAAGCTGAGTGAGGGAAAGTATTCTCCGTAACTCCGGGGGATGGGGGATGTGGTATGCTGTATACTTCTCACTGATTGGTGCTCGCGACTGTGGCTGCCGGGGATAATGGGGGGGAGGGTATTTGTAGGAATTTCGATAGGCAGTTAATTTTCTTCACAAATAAATACTCAGAAGAATGCTGTATAGACTAATTCGCTTCGTTTTTATTTACTTTTTTGATATATGCGCAATTTTTACTTTTTAAAAAGAAATACCACTATGCACTATCAATTAACTCACAATATCGGCAGCGTTTAAAACTGATTAAGTGCAGGATTTTTACTGTAATACCGCTTTTATTCGGACTTAGATCGAAACACGTATAACCGTCACACCAGCAAAACAGACATTATTGACAACTGTGCGTCTACATGCATTACGGTCCCTCTTCTCAACTTCAGCTTCATGACTTTCACATTTAGAGCTTTTACACTGCTCGCATACCATGTGGCAATCCTTACAATGTTTCACTATATCATCCGCAAACTCGAAGCAACCCTTACACAAATCATGATGCCTGCCATATTTTCGACTTTTATCATAACTCGCGTAAAGGGCCCTTATAGAGGTCTTGTACGTTCTCTCACACTGCTTTTAAAAACATACAGTCCTACGACGATCATCCATTCCAAATACAACTATACGAACATTCATTTCCTGCTCTACCCTTCTCAACTCTTCAGGCCCCATATCACAGGCAAACTCGAGCTTGCAGTCTGCGGCCAGTTTACGTGCACGCTGCACTACCGTCGGCAACCAAATTTTTTTGGATACTGTATTTAGTACAGCAAACATATGGGCTAAGACTATTGCTATAAAGCCGCAACCACGCTCGGAGTTTATATGCTGTCTGTAAATAGACTGAGAATTGAAGTTAAGCGTATAAGGTGTGGAAGTATGTCTCGCAACACGGAAAACGTGGTCTATGTCTATCGTGAAATTGTCCATCTTGAAGGCGATGCTGCTTTGAGAGGCTTGCATTATACGACCCAAAATGTAGTCTACATGTACAGCAGCCAAGCGCCTGTAGGGTATTACCACCCCAAAATTATCTCTATCACCGTCATCTGACCCGAACCCGAAGGACAGTCGCGTCCTGGCTTCACGTCCCTCACTGTTCTGAAGGGCAAACTCCACAATATGTTCAACTACACGCCCGCAGTCCGTGTTCAACACCGCTGCTATACATGGTTCGGGGGTCGACCCTGACTACGTACCGGTTTCTAGTCAGGGCTGGGGTGGCAGTGGCGGTGCGCACCAGTTCGAATGCTATACCACTGTCCACA
The DNA here is from genome assembly GCA_023014485.1 of Bathynomus jamesi. Classification (NCBI taxonomy): domain Eukaryota; kingdom Metazoa; phylum Arthropoda; class Malacostraca; order Isopoda; family Cirolanidae; genus Bathynomus; species Bathynomus jamesi. Next base: position 51,273 of record JAJOZX010000227.1, read on the forward strand.
TAATGAGATGCTGCTGTGGAGGGTACGGATGGTATTGAAAAGGAATAAGGGGGCACAGTTTTATTTGTAGAAGGAACTACTGTGTGGGCTGTGTCGTAAGACGTAGAGGGCTGGGGCTCCATTACTGTGGGTCTAACAATCGACACACTCCTGACGCGCTTTACACCTGACGTGGAGGGCGATTCAGCAATATCATCATGCACCAGCTTTTTCCTCGATTTGTCACGTGGGGGTGCTAGAATGGTCGTTGCTGGGGGTTCCGGAACGCTAGCGGGGGTAATGGGGCAGTCTGTAGCCTCAACAACAACTACACTGTCATTGGTATCATCAACCTCATCTGCAATATCTATGATAGGGACATGTTGCTGACACAGTACCTCAGCCTCATCATCATTCAGGGTTCTGGGGATGAAGAAAAACAAGGCTGTAAAATATAAAGAGCATCACTTAAAATTTTATTATATTTTGTAAATGTTCCACTTAAGAGTGTGACGTGTTAGAGATGGATTCTGTAGAAAAATTCAGGGTCACGACCCCCTCCACATGCATTATATCCGGCCCTACAGGATGTGGCAAAACCGTGTTTATGCTTAAAATCATTAAAAATAAAGGGGAGATGTTCTCAAATTTTGTGCATAAAGTCATATGGTGCTATTCGACATACCGGTCCGTATTCAACGAGTACCAAGATGGTGTTTTGTTCGACAAAGGTGTTTATGATGCTAGTGCGATAAAGGGTAATGAGCAGTGCTGGGCAGCGCAAACGAAAATTCACTTGCGCAAGCGCAAATGCGCAAACCCAAACCCATACCTTGCGCAAACCCAAACCCATACCTTGCGCAAGCGCAAATGCGCAAACTTCTCGAAAGTTGTGCTTGCGCAAACGCAAACGCAAACTATTTATATATACAGGGTTTCCAAAAAAAAATAGGTGCGTTTTTTTTTGGGACACCCTGTATAAAATTAAATTTATAGTAAATCAAATCAAATCAAATCAAAAGACTTTATTAACAGACGCACGATCCATAGATATATCAATAAAGAATAGATACAAAATTACAATGTTAAATAAATAATAATAAAAAAAAAGAAATTACAATATTACAAAAAAACACTTCAAAGCTCCTCAGAGTCCTCCTCCAACTCCATCGTCAGCAGGTCCATGTTGCCCTTCAGGAACACAAACCTCTCAAAGTTCTCAGAGGTCAGTCTGGACCTCTTGGGCTTCATGATGTCAGACCCCTGGGAGAACACCCTCTCCACAGCTGCAGAGCTGGGGATGGCCGTGTTGTACTTCAGAAAGACCTCAACTAGGTGGGGCCAGGGGTTGTTGAGGTCCTCTTCCTCCTGGTGAGGCTCTGAGCCATGGCTGGTCACGCTGCCGGCCGGGCTGGGGGCAGAGGTGGGGCTGGACAGAGACTGGTGTCTGAGGCTGTCCATGGTTCACTAGTTATAGACAGTAGTTATGACTTATGAAGTTTCTAGAAGTTACTAGAGTAGTTAGTAGTTTGAACTCTGAAATAAAATTAAAATCAACTAATCAAACAAACGTGTTTCACTAGCGTTGTTGGTATACTGAGTGCTCACTGCTGTCTGGCGGCGCCACCTGTCTGGCAGTCACGTGTTTATGAGCTAAATCCACTATTTTTAATATTTGTTTTTTTTCACGTTTGCGCACAAGTTTGCGTGCAAATGCGCAAGTTTGCGCAAGAATTGGCGCAAACGCAAATGCGCAACCGAAATCACACTTGCGCAATTGCGCAATTTGCGTTTTGCGCAAGTGTTTGCGCAAGTGCCCAGCACTGGTAATGAGCATACGGTCATAGTAATTGAAGAGCTCATGCTAGAAATGGATAAAACGTTTACCGAGACATTTACAGTGTTCTCCCACCATCTTAACATAAGCGTATTCTTCATCGATCAGAATCTATTTTTCAAAAATATTTAATGTGCGATGTGTCACTAAATACATAATATCTAGTCTTATTCGGACAACGTAGAGATGTGGCACAAATTGGGGTATTAGCCAATCAAATGTTCCCGAATAAGCGTATTCTTCATCGATCAGAATCTATTTTTCAAAAATAGATAATGTGCGATGTGTCACTAAATACATAATATCTAGTCTTATTCGGACAACGTAGAGATGTGGCACAAATTGGGGTATTAGCCAATCAAATGTTCCCGAATCAGCGTAAGGAGTTTTTATAAGTTTATAAAGACGCTACAAGCGAACGTTACGGATATTTTGTTTGTGACCTTCACCCGCGAAACACGTTTTGGGTGTTTTTAAGAACGAATATATTCCCAAACGAAGCTGAAACGGTGTATATCCCAGAATGACAAAGAGGTTAAAGAAATACCATGAATTAATAAAAATCTATCCTCGACTGCCACGGGCGCTCCAACAGCTGTTTGTTAAAAATATTGACTCCGACTTTTTAAAATGCATCTGTGAAATCTGTCTTAACGTTATAAAATGTAATGTACCAATGAAACCCTGTCAGAAGGCTTGCCTACGCCGTTACAAGCACATAATACACGCAGTCGCTCGTAAAAATTAAACTGTGGGGAAGAAAAAGCGAATTATTGTACAAAGGGGGGGCTCATTCCTACCCATCTTATTTTCACTTTTGGGGCCTTTACTGACTAGTTTAATATAATAAGGAAAATTGATACGTGTGGGTAGTTGGACGGTAACGAAAATGGCCCACTGAGAGGTCAGTAGTTAATCTAACAATTATTAAACTCCTTTTATATCAATGATTGGGTGGGTGAAACCAAGTGGTTGCTCACCAGAGTTATTCACCACACTAGTATTTATATACTGTGTGATAGAGCGTGCTTGGTAGTATTGATACACACTACCAATCAACCAACAAACAAAAAAGACCCTGGTGGAAAGAGGCCGGGACAAAGGACCTGCATGAAGAACGGCATGGCGAACGAAGGCTTGAAACAGAAAACCATCTCTACCAGCAAGTGCGCTCAGAAATTAAGCAACTAGAAGAAAGACTCCGATAAGAGATCAGGCTTGACTAAGGAGACCAGGACTTATCTAATAACACTCAGTAAATGAACAATTGTATTTCTAAACCACAGTTTAGTGATAACATTTAAACTAGGTCCAGTTATATTAGGCCTACATTGTGGTCTAAGACCTAGCATCAACTCATAGCTTAACAAAGGCTAAGGTAAATTACCCTAACCTAATTTGGTGAGGAATCCTACTGTGGACCTTAATTTACTCTACCCACTCTGGACCATTTCCAGAATCTCAAGGCTGACCCCTACAAGGCTAGGCTTAACCTGCTCTACAGTTAGACTGGAGATATTAGGGGTGGGTTAATTGGGGACCAATTCATACAGAGTATTTTTCACATTGTGGTGGGCCCGTACGTGTGGGGAATTTGCATATATCCCAGAATGACAAAGAGGTTAAAGAAATACCATGAATTAATAAAAATCTATCATCGGCTGCCACGGGCACTCCAACAGCTGTTTGTTAAAAATATTAACTCCGACTTTTTAAAATGCATCTGTGAAATCTGTCTTAACGTTAGAGAGTGTCAATGTCAATACATATAACGGGTATGCCATAAAAAAAGGGTACATTTTAAAAAGGCTATAAAATCAACATTTTTCATTTAATTTTAATAAAACTTCTCCACAATAAAACATATGTATTTATCTGTAAGCAAACAAGTTTTTAGACTAAAATATCAAATAATTCAAATTCTATCAACATTTAACGAAAGAGTATGATTTTTCTACTTAACATACAAAAATTATTAAACCTTTTTAATATTTTTTTATAAAAATAATTTTTAACGTAAAATTTACCTGAAATTATTAAAAAAATTGTTCGAAATGCTTTCCTTCCATTTCAATAACTTTTTTATTCTTGACCGGAATTCATCTATGGCTCGATTTACTTGTTCCTGTGGAAGCTCTTTCCATTTTTGAATGATGATCTCGCGTAATTGAGCGACATCTTTTATCCTAGTCCTGTGGACTCACTCTGCTCAGTTCTCCCATATTCCGGCCAAGAATAAAAAAGTTATTGAAATGGAAGGAAAGCATTTCGAACAACTTTTTCTAATAATTTCAGGTAAATTTTACGTTAAAAATTATTTTTATAAAAAAATATTAAAAAAGGTTTAATAATTTTTGCATGTTAATTAGAAAAATTATACTCTTTCGTTAAAAGTTGGTAGAATTTGAATTATTTGATATTTTAGTCTGAAAATTTGTTTGCATATAGATAAATATACTTTTTTTATTGTGTAGACGTTTTATTAAAATTAAATGACAAATGTTGATTTTATAGCCTTTTTAAAATGTACCCCCGTTTTATGGCACACCCATTATATATCAGTGGCGACTGAGGGGGTCAGGCAGGTCAGGCTGAGCCTGACCTGTTATTTCTCCTGCTAGGGACTTAAAAAAACTAACAAGAAAAACTAACAATACACAATCCCATCTCTTGTCAAGTTGTCAGGTTAAAAATTTCCATCCATCCATCTATCATCTAAACCCCATTTTCCCAGTGAGAGTGGGGAGAGAGACGCGGGAAGAGAGGGAAGTTATGTGGCTAAAAATTTTGAGTCAGATATCGTTACTTTATAAAACATGTTATAATGACCATGTTAGGATTTATAAATAGGGTTATATAGCTATTTGCATAAACACTGTGACTGTACATAAAGTTAATTATTACTGTATTATTATGCATCTTCTCAAATAACAAAGCCTTACAACTCGCATAAAAATGCACAATTCTACGTCTTGTCAGGCAAACAATTTTAAACCTGACGTCTCTCTTTGAAACAGGTTATGGTGTAAATCTTATGATTTATTTATAATGTTATAAAATCATTTGGATATTCACTATACGTAAAGTTAATTAGTATTTTAATTGATTTATTACTTTGTATCCACCGAATAACCAAGTTTTTAATGTTCGAAGTCAGGCAAATTCGTATTTGCCTGACAACTTGCTGCTGTGCCAAATTCAAAATGCTGCGCTGAATTGCCAAATCTCTTTTTTTTTTTAAACTTAATCTTGTTTTCAGTAATATGCATATTATATACTTTATAAGGTGGGTTGGGTGGAAAATAATTGTCCACGTTACTTAACATTTAAAAATTAATTTACTCCAAGGAAAAATTTGGTGAAAGAACTATTTAATAGCCTAATTACTATTGGTTTGACGTCACGTTGTCCAATCATTCCTCCCCCTAATAAGAGACTCGGAGGAAAAGTGACGGACTTTAAAGAAATTTACTTTTGCATTCTGAATACCTCTGTAACAGCCTTGAAGGAACTATTTGAATGCATTCAGGAGTTCTCATTTTTTGAGCTGTTGAATTCATTAATGTTTGCAGTATATAAAGAAAATTGTTCTGTTTTCTCTCCGGTCGAACTCACTTTATACGTCTCTGGAGTCTTTGTAGGGTAGCAATATATGCCTCTGAGTTGATTGTTTGTTTGTCCTTTCTTCATAATGTTCACCAGAATTGCCCCTTTCATGTCCCAGAAGATGGTGGCCATAACCTTTCCTACAGAGGGAGCCATTTTGAACTTTTTCTTGCTTGGGGAGTCTGCGTGATGCCACTCCATGGATTGACATTTTGTTTCAGGTTCAAAGTGGTGTACCCAAGTCTCATCCCGTCACAATTCATGAAAGGAAGTCATCCCCTTCTGTCTCGTATCGAACCAACGACTCAGAAGCAATTTCTTTTCTTTGGGCTTTGTGATCTTCAGTCAGTTCGCGAGGAACAAACCGTGAACACACTTTTGAGTATCCCAGTTGCTGAATTATCGTATTCATACTTCCTTCACTAATTTCTAGCTCCAGTGGTGGCTCCTTTTATGTGACGCGCCGATTTGATCGAATGATGCTGTTACCATGTTGTACAGTGTGAGATGTGACAACCGATGCCGGGCGACCGCTGCGTGGCTCATCATCGAGGCTGGCTCTCCCTCTCTCCGATGATCTCACACGTTTAGACCAGTGTCCAACTGTGCTTCGATCAACAACAGCATCTCCGTAAACGTTTTGTAGACGTTTGTGAATATTTCCAACTGTTTCCGTCTCTGCCGTTAAGAACTCGACAACAGCTCTCTGTTTACGACGCACATCACTGTCTAGTCCGGTAGCACAGACCCTGATTTTACTGGAACCCTGCATTGTTTGTTATAAAGCAAATTTCTACACATTTTCAAAGCTTATACCACCCCACTGAAGAATCCATCGGGTGTACACCTAACCCCCGTTTGGCTTTTTCAATATGGCCACCATTTTCCAAGATGGCCTGCGAAACTGGAAAAATCCCATATCCTGGTCACTACTTGGATTTTGATGATCTTGGTGTAATTTCTAGAGGGTTTTAGGATGATGAGTCGATCTGGAGGGGTTGCAGATACTTTGGCAGTCGTTTTTACCTACATTCGTCAATACTCAAGGTCATTGGAGGCAGGGCCGTTTTCTGGCATAAGCAGACTAAGCGGCCGCTTAGGGCCCCGCTGCTACTAGGGGGCCCCTAGACGGCAGACAGGCTCCCAGGTCATAGCTCAGTGGGCAAGAATAGGAATATAGCTGACGTTATTATTAATATTATTGTTATTATTATGGTCATTATTATTATTATCCTTATTATTATTATTATTATTATTATTATTATTATTGTCGTATTAATTAAAGTTTTTGTATGAGACAAATGTGATAAAACGGAGACAAACGAAACGTTTTGGTCGTTATGTGTAAGTAACTATTGTGAGATCTTATTTCTATATTTAACTTTATTCTTACTATATGCTTATACTTTCCTAAATGCTTAATTTTTCTAGTATTGTAAAACATTATTATTATTATTATTATTATTATATTATTATTATTATTATTATCATGATTATTATTATTTAGCAGATTAGTTGTGGTTAACTAGATGTGACTTCCTGCATCTTGGAAAATGAAACGACATTATCCATCAGGAGCTGAAAACCGGAAAAAGAAGAAAATAGAGGAGGAGAAGCTTTCCAGTAGCACAGGTGAGATGTGCCACTTGTATATTCTTATGATTATAGTTCAGGCAACTAGGTTAGGTAGACCATCAAGCTAGGCAAGTGCTCAGGAATCGCGTAGAGTAAGCTAGTCTCTGTAATATTTATAATATTTCGAAATGTGAAATTTAATGGATCACATCACCTCAAATTCTGTTCACACAGATCAATTATTATCAAACAAGATAAGAAAGAGTATTTTAGCAAAATCTAACAGAATATTTAATGTTGAGTTCTTCTCAGGAGCACTACTGAAATATTTAGAAAAGCTATCCTCAGCAAAGCCTGATGAGCATCATCAGCCAACAGCAGGACCATCCTCTATGCAACCTCAAACACCGGTAGAAGTAGAGCCTGATGAACCAACAAGTGGCCCATCTTCTGTTCAGCTTCAAACACCACACACAGGCATTTCTACTGAGCAACAAGAACCAAAATCTGCTCCACCGCTTGATCCGTATGACTGGCCAGTTGTCCTGTCAGATGCCTTGAAGACAGATCTGGTGTCTCAAGGACCATTTCAAATCAGTCCAGATTTCACATTCCCTAAAAGAGAGGACGGTAGAAGCTTTCATCACCATTACATATACAGAACATTAATTAATGGGGAAAGAATAAAGCGAAGCTGGCTGATGTACTCTAGAAGGAATGATGCTCTTTATTGCTTCTGCTGCAAGTTGTTTTCAAGGAAGTCGTACAAACTAATTACGGATGGACTTTCAGACTGGATAAACGTTGGTTCGCTTCTGAAAGGCCATGAAAATAGTTCAGAACATGCAGATAACATGGCAACATGGAAGGATCTGGAACTGCGGCTAAAAGCTGGGAAGACCATTAACCAAACTGAAATGTCATTAATGGAGGTAGAGCGAAGACGCTGGCGAGATGTTCTCACACGTCTTGTAAGTATAATCCAATCACTGGCAGAGAGAAACCTTGCTTTCAGAGGGTCTTCCTCTAATCCTCTACATTGTACAATCGAGACAATGGCAACTTCTTGAAGGAGGTTGAGCTGCTTGCCAAATTTGATCCAGTGATGAAACAACACATCAGCAGAGTCAAAAGTGGCCAATATAGTCATTCAAGTTACCTAGGAAACATCATTCAAAATGAGCTCATTGGTCCATTAGTGGGAAGATCTTGGATGCCATTGTTGCAGAAATAAAACAAGCTAAATATTACTCACTCATTTTAGACTCCACTCCAGACATAAGCCACCAAGAACAGATGTCGATTATTACACAGGTCAACAAAAAAACATTTTTGTTTCGTTGCCAAGGAAATTCGTACGAATTTAGGGTATTTTGGGGTTGCTGAATTCCAAAATGAAAGTAGTTTTTCCGATTTGGCTCTAGTTCTTGAGATAATGAATACCCTCAATTAATAGGAAACGTAACCATAACGCGTGCATATGGGAAACTACCGGAACATTCTAGATGGTGAGACCGAATAAAATGCCATTATGTATTTCATGTGTTTACTTTTGTATGATTTGAGACAATTTCAATGCGATTTGTAAGTAGGCTCCGCCTGAACATTAAATTTTTTGCATTTTTACGTGTTTCAATGGGGTACCAATTATCTCATAAATTAGAGCCAATCTAGCAAAACCGATGTCATATTCGGAATCAGCACCACAAAGTTACCCCAAAATCACTCTAATATGATTGGCAATAAAATGAGTGTTGACCAGTGTTATCAGAACTGTTAAAATGGGTGAAGTACCAGAAATAAAAGAATACTTCTTGGGCTTTCTTGAGGCTTCAGAAAGTACAGGCCTGGATTTATCAGTTCTGATTCTGAAGAGACTAGATGAACTGAATATTCACTTTGATGACTGCAGAGGACAGTCATATGACAACGGAGCGAACATGAAGGGCAAGAACAAAGGTGTTCAGGCAAGGTTATTAGAGAAGAACTGTCGTGCACTCTATGTTCCATGTGGGGCTCACACTCTGACTCTTGTAGTGGCTGATGCAGCTAAAGCTCCCACAGATGCCATTGTTAAAAAAAGTGGTTAGAAATAACCGCATATATTTCCAAATAAAATATAAACAAAATAAATATAGAATAAAAATAACAACCCTCGTTTCTAACCAACTAGTGAAGTTGGGTTTCCCTAATTAACAAAAAGAAGAAAAAAAAGTTTCCGAGATAAAGAAAAAGAGAGCTTTGTCCATTCTTGAAAAATTTTGACCGCATGAAGCGGGCTAGTTTTTTCGTAAAGTAAAATTCTCGTGGTTCCCCAACTAACCGGGCAACTTAAAGTCAACCTTTAAACCTCACAACTTTTAAATCTTAACCTTAATAACCACTGCAATTAAACGAAAACCCTGTTTAACTAAATAGAGGCCTATCAGAACTAGGTATAAGTAAGTTAATTAAAGAAAATAACTAAGGTAAGAGAAAAACTAGGTACCTAGAAGAAACTCGAACCGGGCTACAACTGCCCTAACTCAATAATTAAATGGCTGTTATAGCCCCTATTAAAACCTAAAGGCAATATAGCCCTAACTTAACTGGAGTAAAACCTTCAAAACCTTAAACCTTAAACCTTTAAAACCAAAAACTTAAGGGCAATCCAGCCCTAGCCTAACTTAACCTGCAAAACCTAGGTCTGGGAAATAGCCCCTACAAATAAATAACCTAGCAGTGTGTTAAATAATAACTTAAAACTTAACAAATAAAATTCAAACCTGGAAACTAAATGAAACTTATGGATTAGTTAGAAACAGAAAGGGTAACGTTCAACTGGCAACTTCATTTTTGGTAAGTCTAAATTAATTTTAATGAATTTAGCTTCACCATAGTTAGTAATCTGGCTGCTGACCAAATTTTAACCTGAAAACCACTGCAACCTACAGTGAAAAAGTCTGTAGCTATGTTGACAGTGTCTAAATAGGCCATTATTATTTCTATAATTACTGTGTCTATTTCAAGTAAACTTAACCTTAATATTACACCTAAAAAATAATCTCTCTCAAGCTAAATAATAAATTTTTCAATAGCCATCAGCTTCTTTGGCAAATTTTAACCTGAAAACCACTGCAACCTACAGTGAAAAAGTCTGTAGCTATGTTGACAGTGTCTAAATAGGCCATTATTATTTCTATAATTACTGTGTCTATTTCAAGTAAACTTAACCTTAATATTACACCTAAAAAATAATCTCTCTCAAGCTAAATAATAAATTTTTCAATAGCCATCAGCTTCTTTGGCAAAGTACAAAAAATTGTACAACCTTTTTGCAGCAGCTACACAAAGATGGACAATCCTAAAGAAGCACGTGAACATAACATTCAAGTCTTGGAGTGAAACCAGGTGGGAGAGCCGGCTTAAGAGCATTGAGGCTGTGCGATACCAGAGCCACAACATCAGAGAGGCCCTGTTGGAAGTCAGAAACAATGCCACAGATGCCATAGCCAGGACTGAAGCACAAGCACTTGCAGAGGAGGTAGGGTCTTATCGCTTTCAGATTTGCACAGTAGTATGGTATGACATTCTTCATGCAGTTAACCATGTGAGCAAGCTTCTGCAGTCTCCTACAATGCAGTTTGATGTGGCAGTCAACCTCCTCACAAAAACAAAAGACTCACTCACCAGCTACAGAAACACAGGCTTTGTTGCAGCACAAGTCGTAGCTAGGGACTTATGTGAGGAAATGAATGTGGAGGCTGTGCTGAAGGAGAAGAGGCTCAGATCCACAAAAAAGCACTTTGCTTACGAAGCTCCTGACGAACCATTTACAGAAGCCTTAAAGTGTTATTTTTATTTATTTGCCGGGTTCAAAATCCCAGCTGAGCCGTGAACGGCCAAATTCTAAAGGGCCAGTTCTATCTGAAGCCCAAGTTAAGCTAAATTAAAACTTACGGATTTGAGATCCTATTAGGTCCTACCTCAGGGTAACCTCAGGGTTGCTGACTCGATGCGGGCCTACCTTAGACCTTAGTTACATGAATTTTAATGTAAACAAAAAGGGTACTATTTATGGTCTTCTTTCTCAACCTTGCAACAACAACGCAACCTGGACTATTGCACGGTGCAACAATCTTGTATCTAAACAACCAAACTGAATTGCAAGAGAGCTCTCTACAAGACCACACCCTGTACGTACGACATCCCACAAACGAGTAGAAAGAACGCGCAGCGCCCCAAAATGATGCCAACAGTGTGACCAAACAATGATGCCACAAGAGCTCAAAAATGCTAGCTCTAAATTAAGTTAATTTTTCACTAACCTTACAATTATGAGATGGATATATATACACCTTAACTTAATATATACAAGCAATGCTGCATCAATCAGTTTAGTCATCATATCGCCTTGGGACAACAATGGTTCTTCCTCTTCTAGATTTTCTAACACTCCCCACCGAAGAGGCATTGTTGTCATTACCTTCTGCAAGGTTAGCCAAGCCTTCTCCATGAGGCTGTAACTCAAATGTTTCATCTTGACTATCTGTGTTTTTGCTGATTTCTAAAGCATAGAGTTTTTGTATAGGTCTCTTTAACTTTCCTACTGAAGTCTTTACCAGTGCAGACCTAACTAAATTGTCTTTGCCAACAAACAACTCTTCAATTATGCCAAGCTTCCAGCATTGCCTTGGTCTTTCATCCCCAATCATTACCACGTCTCCCACCTTGATACAATTTGCATTGGAGCCCTTTACCTTGCCTGATGGGTAATAATTGAGTTCTGGCAAGTATTCCATCTGCCACCTCTTCCATAACTGATCTTGTAGCTCTTCAAGGTACCTGAACCGTCTGGTTAACTCTCCTTGAGTGCTCTGGATAGGCTGCAAGTCTTCTGGCACACTGGGGTTTGATGTTAATCGTTTACCACAAAGAAAATGATTTGGTGTCAATGGCTCTGCATCCTGCATACTGTTGTAAACAAAAGTGATAGGCCTACTGTTCACCACTGCTTCTACTTCACATAAAACAGTAGAGAATTCTTCTTTGCTCAAATGAGCATTAGCTAAAAGTTTCTTTAATGGACACTTTACACTTCTCACTAGCCTTTCCCAAAATCCACCCCACCATGGTGCTCTCTCAACAATAAACTCCCACTGTACCCCTTGGTGTGAAAAGTAGGATTGGAATCCTTCCTCTTTTAGCGGACCAAACTTCTTGGAGTTCCTTTGCAGCCTTTTTGAAGGTTTTTGCATTATCCGATATGATTTTATTTGGGAAACCCCTTCTGTTCACAAACTTTTTAAAGGCCAAAAGAAATACATCACTACTTAAATTGCTTACCAACTCCAAATGGATTGCTCTGGTGGTAGCACAGGTGAAAAGACATATATAACCTTTGTTAGACTCCCCTTGCTCATACACATAGACTGGCCCTGCAAAGTCTACTCCCACTACATCAAATGGGGCAGTATAGACACACCGTCTTGGAAGTGGAGCCACCTTTTCATAATAAGGCTTTGCACTCCAACGCTTGCAAACCACACATTTATGCAAGACCTTTTTTACTACTTGTCTAATTTTGGGAATCCAAAATTGTTGTCTAATCTCTATTATCACTTCTCTAACTCCCGCATGTAACAGCTTATGATGAGTATCCAGGATCAAAAGGCCCACAAAGTGCCCCCCAGAAGGTAGCAAAATTGGATGTCTTTTCTCCTCTGGAAGCCCAGAAAACTGTAGAATACTGTAGTCTACCTCCTACTCTCAATAAATCCTGATCCAAAAACACATCCAAACCCTTGAGCGCAGAATGTGTTGGTAGAACCTGTAATGGATGGCTGGTGAGCAATTCTCTCTCTTCACCAAATTTTTCCTTCTGCATATATACCACCCAGTATTTCCTAGCTTGCTGAATCTCATTACTGTTCAGAATTCCTTCCCTTCTTGTTTCTCCCTTAATGTTGTTGGTAAATCTATATACCCATGCTGTCACTCTTAACAATCTTTTCAGACTGCTAATGTCCTCAAGCCTCAATATGGGGTCCTGCTGCATAACTTGACAACTGTTCACAGCGCATTTTCTCACCTCACTCACCCATGCTTCTTCAGCCTGGCATTCTCCTACAATAGGCTGATTAGAAGGCCAGTTTTCACTTCCAAGTTTTAGCCACTCTGGCCCATTCCACCACAAACTTGACTGTGAAAGATCTTTCACTGAAATTCCTCGTGTTGGTAAATCAGCGGGGTTTTGGATGCCTGGACAATGCTTCCATTGCTTGGGATCTGTGTGCGCTTGAATTTCCTCCACCCTATTGGCAACAAATGGTTTCCATTTCCTTGCCTGACTTCTTAACCAGTGCCAAACTATAGTGGAGTCTGTCCAATAATAGCTTGGAATTTCATAGAGGGCCAAAGACTTTCGCACTGTAATTGCAAGCCGACTAGCAATAACGGCACCCATCAATTCCAACCTTGGAACAGAAAGCCTTTTCAAAGGTGCTACTCTACTCTTTGCAGCAACCAACCTGCAACTTACTTCCTCTTGCAATGCGCCTCTTATATAAATACAAGTTGCATAGGCTTCCTCACTTGCATCACAAAAGATGTGCAGCTCCAAGTTGTCTGGACTATTGTTCAACTCTCCAAAGTACCATCTTGGGATTTCAATGTCTCCAAGATGTGCCAATTCTTTGAACCAATATTTCCACCTTACCACCATATGATCAGGTAACTCTTGGTCCCAACCAAGTCCAATTTCCCAGAGGCTCTGAAACCAAATTTTTGACTTTATCACAAATGGAGCCAGGAATCCAAGAGGATCAAAGACCTTTGAAGCCAAACTAAGAGCTGTACGTTTTGTCCACCTTGTCTCATTCTCAGCCAGCTCCAGCTCTACTAAAGATTTCCCATTGAAGGTAAACAAATCATCATCTTGCTGCCAAACAATGCCTAGCACCTTTGCGTCTATTGCCCACAACTCCTTAATACCAGAATCCTCAATACTTTCTGCTGCATCAGGTACTACAGAGGAATGACTCATAAACTCTTGTAATTGCGAATGATTGGTCTGCCATTTTCTGAGCTCCATGCCAGCCTCCCTCATTATAGCTCTAGCCTCCATGAATATCTGTTTAGCCATTTCTGTATTATCCACGGAACATAGCAAATCATCAACATAAAAATTCTTCCTTATGTGTTCAATAGTGTTAGGATAGACTTCAGAATATTTCTTAAAATGGTACTGCATAGTAGCTGCCAACAGAAATGGACTAGAGCTGAGGCCAAACAACACTGACTTCATTCTATATGCTTGAACCTTAGGTTCATTTTCCAACAAGTCTTTCGTATCCACCCACAGATACCTTACTGCATCTCTGTCCTCTGGTTTTAACTTTATCCGCAAAAAGGCTTGCTTCACATCTGCAGTCAATGCTACTCTACCAAACCTGAATCTCAGTAACAAGGAAAATAAATCTGCATTTAAATTTGGCCCAGCATCCAAACAGTCATTCAAGGACACCACCTTTGTCCTTGGCTGAGCCATCAAAAACTACCCTCAGTTTGGTGGTAGTTTTGTCTCGCCGTACCACTGCATGGTGTGGCAGATAATGTGCCTCCTGGCTCACCAGCTCACCTTGCACCCTTTCAGCATAGCCCTCCCTTACATAACTTAGGATGGCCTCATTGTATTCAATTAACAAGAACTCATTTTTTCTTAGCCTGTACAATGAAGTCTCCAACCTCCGATTAGCTAGCTGAAGGTTTGAACCGGGTTTGCAAGAATCCTTCCATGGTAGGCCAACTTCATAGCAACCATCTCTAAACCCAATCCCTTTTTCAAATTGCTCTAAAACATCATTGTTCACTGTACTTGCCTGGTTGTCCTTTATGCCAATAGATTCACGTTCCCAAAACGCTTTCAAATGCCTTTCCAGACCATGGCTGTTCTCCTCAATCTTAACAAAAAGAGCTTAACTTCCATTTCATTGCAATAACTACCATGTAGCATCCAGCCTAGCTTACTTTCAATAGCTACGGGCCTTGAGATGTACGGACAATATTACCAGTGATGAAGTCCCAATAATAGTCAGCTCCAATCAAAAGACTAATATCTTCTGTTCCTCAAACTTATTATTGCCCAAATTAATTCCTTTAACTTGCAATTCTTGGACACATGCCATATCTAAACAAGTAGTGACTGGAGCACAAAGTTCCTCAATCTCTACAGCTTGGACCTTGATAGTGGGACTTTGCGGTAACAACCCTTTAACCAGAACTTCTACCTTCTTAAATTTGGTTCGGTTTTGAACGGAACCCCCAAACCCAGAAATTCTTAAATTTTCCCTCTTAAGTTCTTTAAACTTCAATTTTCTGGAAATTCTGGTCTTAATAAAACTACACTGGCTACCACTATCAAACAACACTCTTACAGTAGCTTCTCCCTCATTCCCAATTAATAAGGCTGCAGTTGTTTGCAATAATCCCCCTTTACTTTTACTCCCTTGCATAGCAGTGGCATGTGCCACTGATGTCTCTACTTCTGGGGTAGGCCTACTAGAGTGTTTTCACACAATAATGGCTGATGCCTACCATGACATTTTTTGCACAAAATTTTAAACTTACAAAACCTTGCTCTATGACCTTTCAAAAAACATTTAAAACATGCTGTGGACTTAGTTACCCTGTCCTTTCTCTCCTCAAAGGGTAAGGCCTCAGCCACCTCACATTTATATGACTTGTGGTTGCCTTCGCAAAATATGCATTCCTTGATTCCCTTTAATTTATTCTCAGAGGAGGCATGTAGAGCTGACACTGTACCTGGGCTATTCCTTTTTGTGGAAACTTTGGTGCTGTGCCTGCCTTTGTCCCCTTGTTTACCATCCCACTGTGCAAACTCAACTCCCTCTCGTCTTGCTAATTCTGTGCCTAAAAGACTTAACATCTGCTGAAGGGGGATGTACACATGTTCTGCAGAGTGTCCCCTACTTAATTCAAGCAAAATTGAGCTAGGCAATTTAGACTCCAGTGTAGGAACCAACATTATACCATACTTTTCCATTCCTACACCCAAGTTGTCCAGGGACCTAGTTCTAATTTCAAATTCATCATATAACTGCCGTAACTCCTTGACACTATTAGGATTATTAACAGGAGGTATAGCTAAAAGTGCACGGAGGTGGCTTTTAATTAAGATCTCTGGCTTACCAAACCGTTTCTTTAATATATCCCAAGCCACATTATAATTAGCCTCTGTTAATGCTAATCCTGCTATAGTCTTTGCTGCCTCCCCTTCCAAGAGGGACCGCAAATAATTAAACTTCTCCACGGCACTTAACACTTGACTAGAATGAACTGCTGATTGAAAACTGTCTGCCCATCCTTGCCATTCCTGAATACTCCCAGAAAATGTTTTGAGTACAAGCCTCGGTAATTGAACTACAGATCTGTTAACCTTAACTTCATTATCAGACCTGGTCTCTAACTGTACTGAGCTACTAAACTCTTTTGCTCAGAGGCCTACGTTAATTATATCATCAATAATCTCTTCAAAGTAAATTATGTTATTTTCTATTTCATCCTCTTCTATAAGAGCCTCAATTTTAACATTTACCTCACTTAGAGCAACCTTTTTAGTTTCTAATATGGAAAGCTGCGCAGTCACTAAGCGTAAATCCTCTTGCTCTATGGCAGAATCTATAGTGGCAATGACCTTTGTAATTAGACCTTTGTAGGCGCTTCTCCTTTTTATAAATTTGTTCAATTCAGATGCACTCATCTTCAATGTAAACAACCCTTGGGCTCAATACCAAATGAGCTGAATTGGCAGAAATACTTAACCAAACTGATCAAACGCAAATTACTTTCAAATAAACTGAATTGCTAGGTGGGGTACTAACCAACACCAGTATGGAATACCAATTTTTCCACCCAAGTAACTGGCGCACTGGTCTGCAACCTTCGCCTACGAATAATAAACCAAATTAACCAAACTGGTAAATGTAGGCCAAAAACAACGACAGACAAGTGGCCAAGTTTCGCAATTGGGCAACCAAACTTTCTACCCTGGTACCTTAATTCAATAATAACCCAAAATTAACCAAACCGGTAAAATGTAGGCCAAAACAACGACGACTGGCCAAGTTTCGCAATTGGGCGACCAAACTTTTTACCCTGGGACCTTAATTCAATAATAACCCAAAATTAACCAAACCGGTAAAATGTAGGCCAAAACAACGACAGACGACTGGCCAAGTTTCGCAATTGGGCTACCAAACTTTTTACCCTGGGACCTTAATTCAATAATAACCCAAAATTAACCAAACCGGTAAAATGTAGGCCAAAACAACGACAGACGACTGGCCAAGTTTCGCAATTGGGCGACCAAACTTTTTACCCTGGGACCTTAATTCAATAATACTCAACCCGTCTAGGCCTAACTTGGGCTACAATTTGCACAATCAGAACTTTGCCGAAAAATAGTCACTGATTCAGTCTTGGGGTAGAATCCGGTTCGAAGGACCATGTTATTTTTATTTATTTGTCGGGTTCAAAATCCCAGCTGAGCCGTGAACGGCCAAATTCTAAAGGGCCAGTTCTATCTGAAGCCCAAGTTAAGCTAAATTAAAACTTACGGATTTGAGATCCTATTAGGTCCTACCTCAGGGTAACCTCAGGGTTGCTGACTCGATGCGGGCCTACCTTAGACCTTAGTTACATGAATTTTAATGTAAACAAAAAGGGTACTATTTATGGTCTTCTTTCTCAACCTTGCAACAACAACGCAACCTGGACTATTGCACGGTGCAACAATCTTGTATCTAAACAACCAAACTGAATTGCAAGAGAGCTCTCTACAAGACCACACCCTGTACGTACGACATCCCACAAACGAGTAGAAAGAACGCGCAGCGCCCCAAAATGATGCCAACAGTGTGACCAAACAATGATGCCACAAGAGCTCAAAAATGCTAGCTCTAAATTAAGTTAATTTTTCACTAACCTTACAATTATGAGATGGATATATATACACCTTAACTTAATATATACAAGCAATGCTGCATCAATCAGCTTAGTCATCATATCGCCTTGGGACAACAATGGTTCTTCCTCTTCTAGATTTTCTAACATAAAGAGGCTGGAAGTAAAATTTTTCAATGTGGTGGTAGATTGTGCCATCGGGTCAATAAATGAGAGATTCAAAACATTAGATGATGTGAGGGACATATTTGGGGTTCTCCTAAACTTCACCACAATGAACAAGGAAGACTTGTCCTGCAAGTGTGAAAAGCTCTCTAAGATACTGAGCTTTGGAGCTGACTCTGACATTGATGGAAGAGAACTGGCACTCGAAATTAAGAACTTGCCGACTTTACCTTCACACAACATGACTGCA
Source organism: Bathynomus jamesi (assembly GCA_023014485.1). Taxonomy (NCBI): domain Eukaryota; kingdom Metazoa; phylum Arthropoda; class Malacostraca; order Isopoda; family Cirolanidae; genus Bathynomus; species Bathynomus jamesi. The sequence goes on from JAJOZX010000227.1 coordinate 69,647, forward strand.
TTGGAGCTTCTCTCCTTCATTCATCAGAAGCAACTGGAGGAACTATACCCCAATCTCTGGGTTGCACTAAGAATTGCCTGCACTCTACCTGTGACAGTAGCGTCAGCCGAGAGGAGCTTCTTTAAGATGAAGCTAATCAAGAACTACCTCAGATCATCAATTGGGCAGGATCGCCTCAGTGACCTTGGCATCATAAGCATCAACCAGGACGTTGGCAGGGAGATTTCATATGATGATGTTATTGATGATTTCGCCCAGAAAAAATCTAGGAGGCAAAAATTTTGAAGATACAAACTGTTCTGTATAACTGTTAGCTATTACACGATTGTGTCGTAGAGTTAGTAATTGTTTGGTAGTTGATAATTGCATTATTTTTTATACATAGTTCTGTGTCATTTATTCTAAATAATGTATAAGCTAATTTTCAGGAATTTCATGAAGAGTATTTTTCTGTTTGTCTTATGAAAGTACATATTTGTTGTTTTGGACATAAATGTTTCATTAAAATTGTTTCATAATTGTTTTTTATTAACACAGCAATTTTTTGTATGTGTGCCAGTGCTAAACCTAAGGATTTTTTAGTGGGTGGGTGATTTCACAAACTCGTCACTGTGATGTTGCATTAAAATACACCTTTTCTGTATTGTTTGTACAATACAGAAAACTTTCCAACCTAACAAGTTTATAGTCCAAAATTTTAAGACTACACAAGTATCCACATAGGTACAAACGTCGGTACTGAATATCTTTGTAACCAGTAACAGCACTCCCAGTAGGCGATTGCAGAATTGGCTCAGCATTTAATTTGAAACAATTTTAAAATCTTGTCTTCTTGACATCATCAGACTGCATGTAAATTTTGAGAAGTGAAATACATATTACATATTGATGAAAACAATATCTGCAAAATTAAAACAGAGCTGTTCAGTAAAACAATGGGTATCGTATGAGAAAATGCAATGAATTAGTAAACTGTATTTGTAAGACTAAGGAAGTTTTTTCAACATATATACCTACATTTTCATTTATAATTATATTTATATTGCCTCCACAGTGACAAGTGAATAATAAGTCATTCAATGAAAAATAATGGCAGTTAAAAATAAGCACAAAAATAAAAAAAAATTGCGAAATTATTCATTACATAGATGCACATAACGTATGTAATACATCATTAATTTATCATCTGTCAGTAATTATTACAGTTAGCTATTGCTTAACGCGAATTCATATTTCACAATTTCGGAGAAAAACGAGATACAGTGTAATCATTAGCGGTAAATTTTTCAAGAAGACAATCTTTCAGTAAAGAGAAATATATTCCTAATTTTCTTGCCTTGTTTAATACGATTTTAAGTTACACGGTGGTTTTCAAGAGTGCTCGTGTTACGCGAGAGCTCCCTAGTTTGTGAGCTCAATTAGATATTTCGCCATTACTACGGAAAAACCTTTTTACGGCTGGATTGTTTTTATAGGTTGATGTTTGTGGCTCTTTATATCGTCGACGCTTAGCCTGAAGAAATTTTGCTACTGCTGGACGTGGATCAAAATGACCTGCACCAACACCATTTAACGCAATAAGCAATCTGTTGTTGGCACCCTGCAATGACATCGCAAGCCTTCTGTCACTACGGAAAATATTATAATGCGATACCACTCTTTCTACTGCCATTGAGTATGGAGCTGCAGTGAGAACAAGATTCACGAGTGCTGTAAGTGGAGAGTCAGGATTTTTTGTCACAGCTTCAGAAATACATTTGAATTTCGTGTTGGTCTTCATGTTCGTTCAACCTCGGATTGTTGATAAAAATATCAATACAATCGTCAGTAAGTTTCATAGAGTCAAAATGTCTGTTCATTTTCCGAAGAAGAATATTACCCTTTCTGGCCATAACTTCAGATGTCGCATTAAAAACCTCTGAAATTTCTTTTAACGACGCATTTTCTCCTTCGTCCATTCTCTTTTGCAAGAAATTCTTAATTGACTCAAGTGTCTCATGCCTAATAGCACTGAAAGAGCAATTTGATAATGTGACGAACTGATTAGAAATTGCTCTTCTTGCTCTCCTTCTAGCTGCACCTGTACCTTCTCTTGCCTCCTTATGTTGATCGCCATCCGTTGTCGGTTTACTTGTTCCTGCACCTTCGTCTACATCTCCCAATTTCTCCTCCCAATCAACGATATATGGTTTGTCCACCATCGTCGTGATACGCTCGATGTATCGAGTTTGGATTGCCGGAATATCGAACAGTATTAGATCTGTTTTTTGGAATTCCTTTTGTAGACAGGCAAGGTGATGAAGAATGTCAGCCATTAAACCAGTCAGTCTATATTGCTGACCTCCTGCTTCCCACATACGCAAAAAACCAGACGCCTGTTGCTTAGTGATTCTATCGTCAGTGGTGGAGATGCTTTCCCAGAAAGCAACACATGCTGGCAGATTGTTAAGTAGACTGACGCACATTGCTTGGACATGTTGGGCAAATCGTACTTCTGGTGGATTTAATAAACTGTTTGAACGTCAACCCTAGTTTTTTGCATTAAATTTTCACACGCTTGGTACGGGCAGAAGACACATGAAAATATTTAACAGTATCTTTCACCTGGGAATACCATCGCTTCAATTCAGGAACAATTGTGATTAACTCGTGAAACACCAAATCAGTTCTATGGCACACACACCATATGCAAGGAACCAGCCATTGTAGTTCATCATTCAGTTCCTTCCACAACCCAGAATTGATACCGGTGTTGGCTGCTTCACCATCAGTTGTAAGGGATAACAGCTTGTCGAAAACAGGTGCATTGAAGTTAATTTCATTCATGTTGTCGTTCTCGGTGTCGTCATCATCGCTTGAAACTTGGCCTTCTGGCGCTAGATTATTATACTGAAATGATACATCGCCAGGCCTGTCTAAGCTTCTACCGAGAGCCTCCAGTAAGCCATTAGCTCCTCCTTCAACAGGCTCCACAGCTGCAAGAAAACGTGTAGCAATAACGCCATCTTTCACCAATCTTGCAGTAACAAACTTAATGCCAAGTTGTTGACGATCACATGATCCATCAATTTGTATTCCTAAAGCACCGCAGTGATTTATTTCTTTAATGAGATTCTCCTTAAATACATCACCAATGCATGACAACATTTCATAGTAAATATTTGTCGAGCGATAGTGCATATCTGAACCTGTGGGTCTAAATGGTTCCATGTTGCAATCCCAGTCTTGGGAAAACTTCTGTACAAATTGGTCGGAAAAGATATTGGTGAGACACCTTGATGGCCAGGAATATCCTGATACGGTTTCACACTGAGTGTCATTGTAGCAGTCCATTGCCAGGCGAAGTAGTTGTGAAACTTCCTGGATTCTATATCTCTTGAAGAGTTTCAGCCAAGGATGTTTGTCGCTCTGCTTTTGAAACTGATCATGTAATTTGCTTGCCTCTAGTGCAGCTGCATGTGGTTTACCCTGAAAATGCTCAATTAAGTGCTGTGCTCCAAGCTTACCTTCTGTTCGTGCTCCCGTACTGGATGCATAAGGTACACTTCTGTTCAATGAAACCTTCTCAGCATCATCTATGAAACTGCAACAACATTACACTTAACAAACAATCGAGTTTGTCTTTTATCCTTGTTTTTAATTCTTGTAAGAACCGAATCCGATGAATACATGTTCAACAATCTGTTAATATTAAGAGGTAAGCCCATATAGTACAATGTGGAACCAGTAGAAGTGGAAGATGAATTGGCCACATCCGCATCTTGACCAATACTTGAAGCTGAGGTCTCTGGGTATGGACATTGAGAAAAGGCTGTATTTGAACAGTCAGATGGCATAATTGAAGAACCTGTCAACACTGTATCACTGGCCATTGTAGATGTCAATGATCGTTCATTAGCTGTAATTCCAACAGACTGAGGTTCTTTACTATGTGTTTTATTGTTCGACTTGAAAAAACTAGATATGTCCATTGAACCAACAGACTCATCTTTTTTTAATTTTTTGCGACTAGACATTTTAGTATTCAAATACAATCTGTAATAGACAACCAATATTATTGATGTATGAATTTAATTTAGCATTAGCATAATAAAGTGAATTGGTTACTAAAACATAGTAAAAATATTGGTTCTTTTGCATTATCCTCCCAACACTAATTTTTTTATATAATGTTGGTTTGGTTTTGGTTATGGTACTTTATTTTCCTTCCATTATAAAAAAAATTAATGTTGGTATTAGGTTAGGTTAGGTTAAGTTTGGTTAGGTTAGGTTACGGTAAAAACAGCCCGCCGTAGGCGTTAGCCGTTATAAAAAAAAATTAGTGTTGGGAGGATAATGCAAATGTATCAAAATATTTTTAGTAGAAATAAAATAAACAACAATAAAGTAAATTTATAGATAATTGAAAGAGCAATGAATATCAATAAAAAATCTGATTGGTTTCAGTAATCTGATATGCCTATATAAACTATAAATATAACATAAATATAGCCTATATAAACCCCCACTATTATTTAATAACAAATATTAATAGTGTATTAGTCTTGTGTATTAGTAATTGTGTATTAGTAATTGTGTATTATTAATAGTATATTAGTAGTAAATATTAGTCTTGTAGGTTATCTCCCCCCCCTACTATTAATAACAAATATTAATAGTGGGGGGGGGGAGATAACCTACAAGAAGAAGAACCTACAAGAAGCATAAATAAAGTATTCAACAATTTTTAACGAAAACATAATATACATTTGTAGGTAATACCATGAAATATTGTTTATATATACTGTAGTCTCATTATGTATGAAAATAAAAATATTGTGATAAATATTACGGATAATAAAACAACCAATTATTATATTTTGAACTAGGTAAATAGAATAAAATAGGATAAACAGTATGCAAATATACAATTATGCAATATAAAAAATTGCCACTGTAAAAGACCCAAACACGCATTCATGTGTCACTTGCTCAAGATTGGCATAATTAGGCCCTGTAGCTGTAGCTATGCCTATCTGCTACCTGCATGATCTAGAGAAGAGCCTATCATGTAAAACCTCAAAATTTGCTGATGATACCAAATTAGGCCATAATGTTAAGTCAGTAGCAGGAGCAATGACAATACAAAAAGACTTAGACAGAGTAACAGCCTGGGCAGATAAGTGGGAGATGAAATTTAATGTTGATAAGTGCAAGGTTATGCATATTGGGCAAAAAAATCCAGAATTTGAATACAATATGAATGGAATTTGGATTAAAAATGATGATAAAGAGAAAGACTTTGGTGTCACTGTGACAAATGAACTTAAACCCTCAAATCACTGTATGGTAATCAGAAATAAAGCAAATGCTAGACTCAATCTCATGCAGAGACACATTGAATACAAATCACCCAATATTATAAAGCAACTTTACATTTCATATGTGAGACCCCTCCTCGAATACTGCATTCAATTTAATAGTCCCTATTTGATACAAGATATTGAAAAACTGGAAAAAGTACAGAAACGAGCAACAAGAATGATCCCATCTCTAAGACAATTGACATATGAGGAAAGACTGGCGTATCTACTAAGCATGTTCTCATTAAAAAGGAGGAGGTTAAGGGGTGATATGATAGAGGTGTATAAAATGATAAAAGGGTTGGATAAGATAGATTTTGAGTCTCTTTTCATTAAAGATCACAATAATCAGACTAGAGGTCATAGTATGAAATTATTTAAGCCAAAATGTAGAACAAATTTAAGAAAACATAGTTTTACAAACAGAGTAATTAAGTTTTGGAACAGTCTGACAGAAGAAGTGGTGATTTCAGATACACTTGATTCTTTCAAAAGAGGGTTGGATAGTTTGATGTCTGCAAGAGACATCTGGTGATGGTGTTTAAGCCCATTTTTATTGCATGAATGGTACTAGTTTATTTCATATATATTATGTGCATTTGGGTGATAGATCCCACAGCTCAACACACGTGTTGTGGGATATAGGGAGGCAGCATCTTGGGTTAGGGGATACTCTGTCTTTACACACCCTATTTAAAGAGATTCCTCTGCCGAGCGGTGCCCCCCATAGTATTGTGAGGTATTGAAAAACTCATGATCTTCACTTGCCCCACAAACACCTTTAAATGGGAGACCCAAAAATGGGTGCACACACACTTCTACATTACTGTACAGTCTTTACAGCCACACCTACACTTTTCCTCCTAAGTATATATATTGTATTGTATATGGATGTAAATTGTGACTTGGTCCGCAATTGATATGGACCGTGACTTAATTTTGGTTGGCACGGTACTGGTATTGATGGGTACCATAATGAAATTGACTGGATTCTTTGGATCTGATATATTTGCATGTCAGTTATAAATAGATATAGTGTGTAACATATTTGTGGATAGTAGCCTATTATGACTTTGATCCTCTGGATCCAGAGATTCTATCTTTAGTTTGAAATTGATAATTAATTAGTTTTAAATTTATACTTAATTGGTTTTGTAAAAATTGGTTATTGCCAATGTACAGGCAGTTTTTACATAGTGGAGCCACCTCGATGGGCCGAAGTGGCCCCTAGTGTGCCCACTATAAAAATTTCTTATGTTCTTATTATGTAATAGAGTCATGCAAATGAATACATAAATGCATAATTGCATTAGAATAAATAATTTCAATCACATAAACATAGGAAATAGGTCGTTTCATATTTGCTTCAATAGTCAAAGTTAAGCCGCCATCCATGATTCCATCACATTACAATTATATACCAAGGCAGCATTAGCAAGTCAATATCTTAATACTGCAATATAATATGAGTAAAATTAAACTATGTAATAGAACTTATAGAAAACAAAGTTATTTATTTACCTCTATCCCCTTCAAAAGCACTTAAATTAAAAGCAACAGAAATGAACAGATCAAGCTGGCTATTACACTCATTGCTTTAGTATTAGGGCCAGCATGGGTCTTGTTTACAATGGATTTTATGGCAAATGCCAAACTACCGATTAGATTTATAGCCAAGTTGGCGACTTTGGCTGTATTCTTTTGGCTACTTTATCCATGGATTTGACCGAGCTTTTTTTAGATGGTTGAATACAGTATTATTTTGTTTTTTAACTGGGTGGGTGAAATCTATTTAGTGGGTGGGTGAAATCCTTTACTGGGTGGGTGATCACCCATCCAGTTAACATGTTAGATTTAGGCCTGGTGTGTGCTGAGGTGATGTAGTAAGGCGTGAGTTGGTGGATGGAGGGGTGGTGGCTCAAATGGGTATACTTCTTAGGGCCCCCTAATGGCTAGAAACGGCCCTGATTGGAGGTCAAACGCACCCCGAAATAAGGAATATCCCATATCCCGGGCAGTCGTCGAGATATTTTGGTGATCTTACTGTCGTTTTTATGGTTTTGGGCGAGACTGAGTAGTTCTATAGGCACATGATAACAGTAGGATATCATTTTGCAACTCCACGGGTCAAATCAAGGTCATTTGAAGTTAAAGTTTGGCCTTGAAATATGATAATGCCACAGTTGACATCATTATATTTGCTTTATTTCAGTGACAATTTCTACAATCTAGCTAACTGTTAAAAAAAGTGGTTAGAAATAACCGCATATGTTTCCAAATAGAATGTAAACAAAATGAATGTGGAATAAGAATAACAACCCTCGTTTCTAACCAACTAGTGAAGTTGGGTTTCCCTAATTAACAAAAAGAAGAAAGAAAAAAGTTTCTGAGACAAAGAAAAACGGAGCTTTGTCCATTCTTGAAAAATTTTGACTGCATGAAGCGGGCTAGTTTTTTCGTAAAATAAAATTCTCGTGGTTCCCCAACTAACCGGGCAACTTAAAGTCAACCTTTAAACCTCACAACCTTTAAACGTCATTAACAACCACTGCAATTAAACAAAAACCCTGTTTAACTCAATAGAGGCCTATCAGAACTAGGTGTAAGTAATTTAATTAAAATATAACTAAGGTAAGAGAAAAATTAGGTACCTAGAACAAACTCGAACAGGGCTACAACTGCCCTAACTAAATAATTAAATGGCTGTTATAGCCCCTATTAAAACTTAAAGGCAATATAGCCCTAACTTAACTTGAGTAAAACCTTCAAAACCTTAAACCTTTAAAAACAAAAACTTAAGGGCAATACAGCCCTAGCCTAACTTAACCTGCAAAACCTAGGTCTGGGAAATAGCCCCTACAAATAAATAACTTAGCAGTGTGTTCAATAGTAACTTAAAACTTAACAAATAAAATTCAAATCTGGAAACTAAATGAAACTTATGGATTAGTTAGAAACAGAAAGGGTAACGCTCAACTGGCAACTTCAATTTTGGTAAGTCTAAATTAATTTTAATGAATTTAGCTTGACCATAGTTAGTAATCTGGCTGCTGACCAAATTTTAACCTGAAAACCACTGCAGCCTACAGTGAAAAAGTCTGTAGTTATGTTGACAGTGTCTAAATGGGCCATTATTATTTCTATAATTACTGTGTCTATTTTTCAGTAAACTTAACCTTAATATTACACCTAAATAATATCTCTTTCAAAAAAATAAAAATAAATTTTTCAATAAATTTTTCAATATGGCGCCCCCGGGTGGGCAGTCGAGAAGTTAGTTACCCGTTTTTGTTTTATTTCTGATACAATAGTTTTAAATCCAGTGAATTAAATTTTTTACATAACACTGGTCAGCAAAGATTTTTCATCGGAGTAAAATTTGTGGTGGCTGGATAGCATTTTTCACGCTGATTCCAAACTGCATTCAAATTTTTCCTAGCACGTATAGTTTTCAAGATGAAGGCATATATATAACTACACAGATTTAACCATTTTAAATAGGCAAAATACTAATATTTCGACATTTGATTGTGTTTATTTTATTGTGTTTTTTTAGTTTATTCATCTTATTTATTTCAATTATCTTAATTATACATCTTATGTATTTCAGGTGTGAGCTTTTACGTCTAGCAGCATTGTGATTCACTTTTGAAGGTAGACATTTAGAGCCTAAAAAGTTAACCCAAGGACAGTTGAATGATCTTGTTAGAGACTTATCGCTGTCTAAAGAGAAATCAGAGCTTCTCGCCTCAAGACTAAAGGAGAACAATTTACTTGAGAACAATGTTCGTATTAGTTACTACCGAAAGCGGAATTTTGAATTAACAGCATTCTTTTCAGTAGAAGGTCCTCTCTGTTACTGCCATGACATCAGACGTATGTATCTCAGACGTATGTGGCATCTGAGTGGCGCCTCTTTATTGATTCGTCGCAGAGAAGCCTGAAAGCAGTTCTTTTGCATAATGGTAATATAATGCCATCCATCCCCATTGCCCATTCCGTCCATCTAAAAGAGACATATGACAATATGGATATACTACTTAAGGCAATCAAATACGACAGTCATCAATGGAATGTTTGTGGAGATCTAAAAGTTATAGGAATGCTTATGGGTATGCAGTCAGGATTCACAAAATTTTGTTGTTTCCTTTGCCTGTGGGACAGTCGCGCCACTATAGAACATTACACCAAAAGTGACTGGCCACTTAGGTATACATATGTCCCAGGGATAAGCAATGTCCAGTCTGTCCCTTTAGTGGATCCCCAAAAGATCTATCTGCCACCTCTTCACATTAAACTTGGTTTAATGAAGAATTTTGTTAAAGTAATGGGTAAAGTCAATTCTGAAGGGTTCCAATACCTTTCAAGGAAATTTCCGAAGGTTACTGCAGCAAAATTGAAGGAAGGAATTTTTGTTGGGCCACAAATAATGGAGGTTTTGAATGACACTGAATTTGAAAAAGTCCTAAGTCCGTTGGAATTGAAGGCTTGGCTGGCGTTCAAATGGATATGTGAAAACTTTCTTGGAAGCAACAAGTCACCTGCGTATAAGGATGGAGTCAAGAACCTCCTTGATGCCTTCAAAGAAATGGAGTGTCGAATGTCGTTAAAAATTCACTTCCTGCATTCCCACTTAGATTTCTTTCCTGAAAACCTTGGTGCAGTGAGTGACGAGCAAGGAGAGCGCTTCCATCAAGATATTCAGATGATGGAGAAGTGCTACCAAGGATATTGGAATGAAAGCATGATGGTGGACCATTGTTGGATGCTGTATCGTGACAATCCAGGCCAAATTTACAAAAGGAAATCACACTCACAGCGCTTTTAATAAAATAATGTATATATTCTTTATTTATAAGTACATTGAATAAGGTATATGATGTATTTGTTGTTTAGCATTCCTAAGTGTGATCTATACATCCATAAATTTTCTTATAGCAATATCAAAAACTTAAAAATATCAAAACCAGTGTATCTATATAACTATACGTGCTAGAAAAAAAATAAAACCAGATTCGGAATCAACGCGAAAGATGCATTAAGAAAAGTGTGATCATGTTTGTGATGAGAAAAAAAAGTTTCATTTTGTTGGCCAGTGTAATCTGAAAATTTAATTATAAATATCATTGATAATATCATTTATAATATTAAACCTAAAAAATGGCTAATGAAACTGAAGCCACTCCAGGAAAAAGTATGGAGACATGGTTGGGAAGTGATGTGGAAGCACTTGAAACTAGTAAATTGGTAAAAAAGAGGAGAGCAATCAGAGCCTCAGCTACTAAACTTTTAGCTACACTCAAAGAGAAATTGGATGATTGGAATGAGGAACAAAAAAATGCATATGCTCGGCTTTTGTCCTCACAACTGGACAAGTTACAAAATTTAGATGAGGAAATCCTTAGTAAGTATGTTTGTTCCGAAGGCTTCTCAGAGGCTAAACAAGAAAAACTAGATGAAAAAAACAGTTATTACCAAATTGAAATAGATCAAATGATACAAGCATTAACAACTAAAAAAAGAAAATAATGCCGAAGCCAAACTTAAACCAAGAATAAGTACTAAAATTCCTGAGCTTCAAATATTACCATTTGATGGAAATCCCTCTAAATTTCAAAACTTTAAGACCTCATTCAGGAACATTTATGATAACATAGGTCTTTCCGAAGAAGAGAAATTTGCCTACCTAAAACAACATTTGAGTGGAAACCCTGCCATTCAAATAAACTGCATGCAAGAAAGTAAAACATCTTATGAAGAAGAATGGCAGCAGTTGGAGGGCTGTTATGCAACAGTAGGCCAAATTAAATTCTCCATAATAAAATCACTTTTAACCAAATCCCAAATAACCAAAGATTTTAAATCACTTCATGACTTTCAAGCAGATATGCACTCTACCATAAATTTAATGCAAACTCAAAAATTAGAATTAGAAGATATACTCTTGTATGTATATTATAATAAACTAAGGCAAGAAACTCAGGAATTTTTAAGAACTTGTGGTTTTAAACTCTATGACCACTTTGATAAATTTAAAGAAGCCATTGCTGAAGCTACCAAAACCTTAGCTAATGTTAATTTTGATCTAAGTCAAAGTGAATTAACCACCTTAATACCTAAACAAAAAAGAAACTTCTCTCCAGAACCAGTCAGAAAACCATGGTATTCTGGCCAAACTACAGCTACTCTGGCAGTTTCCACCCAAAGACAATCCTCAAGAAGAGCTCAACATACTGACCAGAGAGAACTTTACTGCAAATTGTGTAAGAAAAACTCTCACAGAATCTCAAAATGTGATTCTTTCCCTGAAAGTTGGGATAAACTGAAAAAAATCTGTGTTATCCATCTGCGTTTATGGAATCTTGTCTCAACAAGGCAAAACGAACTTTCTATCGTGTCAATAATAACACTCGTACTTTGTCAAAAAAAATTTTAGTACTTCCATTTTCCCCGGGCTTTTTAGGCATTGCTAATGTACTTAAACTTTTGGATATTAATGTAGTATTTTCATATAACAATATTGTGAAAAATATCATAGTAAAAAATAGCCCTACCAATAATTCAGGCATTATCTATAAAATTGGTTGTAAACAATGTGATTCCTTTTACATAGGTCAGACGGGAAAGGATTTGCACACACGTATAAAACAGCATCAATATTCCGTTAGAACAGGACAGTTGTCCAGTGCCCTTTTTGTCCATTTGTCAGAGTTATCCCATTGTATTGATTGGAATAATGCTTCAGTTTTATTTCACTCTAGCAACATTGTTAATAGAAATATTCTTGAGTCTGCCATTATCCAACTTACAAATAACTTCAACATAAGCAAAGGTCTTTTTCAACTCGATCCTGTTGTTTTGAATTCCTTCAGAACAGATTTAGATAAGAAAGGTAGAACGCTAAATCTTTGGTAAACTTGTATGCCACCCTAATAACTTTTATTTTTCAATTTTTATATACAAAAAGGGCAGAGTGCTAAAACCCGGGCAGATTTCCAGTATAAATTTGGATATTTTTTTTTTTTATCTATAACATTGGTTGGAAACAATTCATTAATCTTGTGCTAAAAATCGATAATTTTTCAATTTTTATATACAAAAAGAGCAGAGTGCTAAAACCCGGGCAGATTTCCAGTATAAATTTGTATATTTTTTTATCTATAACATTGGTTGGAAACAATTCATTAATCTTGTGCTAAAAAACGATAGTTTTTCCTTATAAATTTGTGTGCCCCTCCCACAATCCTTTTTGTTTCTCCGTTATTGTATATATATATTTTTTTTTTCTGTAACCTATATGTAGGCTGAACTCTTTATGTACTTCAGTGTTCCTGAGGATGTCATTAGACGAAAGCGCTTGAGCACATTCTGTGTTTCCTTTCCTTCGTGGTTTTATTCATCATAAATATTTTTCACGTGTTACTTTCGTGAAATAATTTTCATATAATGAACACCACGCGTTCCTTCGGCTTGCTGTTCCCTCTCTTGTCTCCGTTTGTGTCCGTGTTTTCTTCTACATTAATGAAGGGGCATGCAATTCGTATCCGACGAAGTTTCTTACTAATTGTCTAGAGGAGCAAGTTCTTCCCAAATCCCTGCTTCCGATTCGCCTCAGACAAATTGACGACCATCCGTTCAACAACTTCAGCAGATTAATTTTAAAGAAACATATTGAAGTCACCAGACAAAATGAGTGGTCCGCCTTCAAAAAATTTAAACATCGCCAAACATAATTTTGTAACCGTTATTCAACCGTGGATCCAACCTTTGTTTGATGAAATTTACAACGAGTTGCGTCGGAGAACTTCTTCACTTCGTAACATTTTGGATCGAAAAATTAAAAGTCTCATTCGAAATAGTCAGTGGAGTAAAAAAGCAAGCTCAAAGTGTGTTTTGAACCTTTCTTCGAAAAACATTAGTGACGATGCAAAAAGTGCCCTTGGATATGGTATGTCCTTTTTTATTGTTAAAAAACCTTCGGCTTTACAAATTTGTTATAGTCTCGCTTGTTTTGAAAAACAGTGTAATCTCCATCAGTATTTGTTTAACATAGTTAAAGGCCTTGTTTATAGTGCGGCGAATAGTAATTACGAAGATAACTTTCCTAAACGTTTTCGCAATAGCCTCTCACAATTAAAAAAAGATGGGGAGCTCCATATTACTAAAGCAGACAAGGCTAACACCATAGTTATTATGGACAAAGTGGACTACATCAGAAAGATGAACGAGCTTCTCCAGGACCCCGCCACATACAGCAAATTTAGGAAGAACCCGCAGGATGACGTCATCAAATCATTTAATAGTGGCTTGAAACGCATTCTCAACGATCATAAGGACTTAATTCCGCTTTTCATGTCCACTTCACCTTCTCTGCCCTACCTTTACGGTCTTATTAAAACTCACAAACCTGGCAACCCTATGCGCCCTATTATTAGCTCGGTGGGCTCTATTACTTATAAACTCTCCAAATGGCTTGTCAAAGTCTCGTCCCCCATTCTCGGAACTATCTCTGATTCACATGTAAAAAATTCCATGGATCTTACTGAAAAATTGAATAATGCACGTACTGTAACTAACGAGAGATTGATCAGTTTTAACATTTGTTCATTGTTTACAAAAGTGCCGATTGAAGATATGCTTGACTTTCTCTCCCAAGAATTACATAAGTATGACCTGCCACTACCTTCACACATTGTTTTGGAACTTATTAAGCTTTGCATCAAAGACTGTAAATTCACTTTCAATAACGAGTATTATCAACAAGTTTTTGGGATGGCCATGGGCAACCCCTTGTCGCCCCTCCTCTCCGATATTTATATGGAGTTTTTCGAAATTACTTACATTCCGAGAATCCTGGGGGTTGGCATCCCATGGTTGCGGTACGTCGACGATATTTTGTGTATCTGGCCCATGAATCGTGACCTGGATAACTTCCTCCTTCAGTTAAATGATCAAGTCCCCTCCATTAAGTTTACTTTAGAAGTGGAACAAGACAATTCAATCCCATTTTTGGATGTGCGTGTACATAGGGAAAGCCCAGGTTTTAAGTTTAGTATCTATCGGAAAAAAAAAAAAATTTGTCTTACGTACACTTTTACTCGGGACATGACACCCCCACTAAGAAGGCCATTTTTTCTTCAATGTTTCTCCGCGCCCTCAGGACCGCCAGTCCGGAATACATCGATGCCGAATTAGAAAAAATCAACGGTATTTGAAGTGATCTGTGTTATCCATCTGCGTTTATGGAATCTTGTCTCAACAAGGCAAAACGAACTTTCTATCGTGTCAATAATAACACTCGTACTTTGTCATAAAAAATTTTAGTACTTCCATTTTTCCCGGGCTTTTTAGGCATTGCTAATGTACTTAAACTTTTGGATATTAATGTAGTATTTTCATATAACAATATTGTGAAAAATATCATAGTAAAAAATAGCCCTACCAATAATTCAGGCATTATCTATAAAATTGGTTGTAAACAATGTGATTCCTTTTACATAGGTCAGACGGGAAAGGATTTGCACACACGTATAAAACAGCATCAATATTCCGTTAGAACAGGACAGTTGTCCAGTGCCCTTTTTGTCCATTTGTCAGAGTTATCCCATTGTATTGATTGGAATAATGCTTCAGTTTTATTTCACTCAAGCAACATTGTTAATAGAAATATTCTTGAGTCTGCCATTATCCAACTTACAAATAACTTCAACATAAGCAAAGGTCTTTTTCAACTCGATCCTGTTGTTTTGAATTCCTTCAGAACAGATTTAGATAAGAAAGGTAGAACGCTAAATCTTTGGTAAACTTGTATGCCACCCTAATAACTTTTATTTTTCAATTTTTATATACAAAAAGAGCAGAGTGCTAAAACCCGGGCAGATTTCCAGTATAAATTTGTATTTTTTTTTATCTATAACATTGGTTGGAAACAATTCATTTAATCTTGTGCTAAAAAACGATAGTTTTCCTTATAAATTTGTGTGCCCCTCCCACAATCCTTTTTGTTTCTCCGTTTATTATATATATATATATATATATATATATATATATATATATATATATTCTGTAACCTATATATAGGCTGTAACTCTTTATGTACTGTACTTCAGTGTTCCTGAGGATGTCATTAGACGAAAGCGCTTGAGCACCATTCTGTGTTTCCTTTCCTTCGTGGTTTTATTCATCATATATATATATATATATATATATATATATATATATATATTATA
This sequence comes from Bathynomus jamesi, assembly GCA_023014485.1. Classification (NCBI taxonomy): domain Eukaryota; kingdom Metazoa; phylum Arthropoda; class Malacostraca; order Isopoda; family Cirolanidae; genus Bathynomus; species Bathynomus jamesi. The sequence continues at coordinate 85,218 of JAJOZX010000227.1, forward strand.
TATATAGAGAGAGAGAGAGCTGTGACTAGCGCCGCTAAAACTAGCGGCGCTAAAAAGCGCCGCTAGTTTTTTAATAGCGCCACCACTAGCGTCGCTATATTTTCAAACTACTAGCGCATTTACCAGCGCAGCTAGTTTTTTAAATAAAAATTAACGCTATGCGCTAGCGCTAATTTTTATTTCAAAAATTAATTTAAAGTCCTATTCCATACAAGTTTGAACGTTTCAAACATGTATTTTTTCGACAGGAAAAGATATATTAAAGCCGAAAAGGTCCTCTTTGTCAGATTCAAATTTTGAAAAACTGTTGTTACTAAAATTGAATAAATAATTGTCCTAGGTCGTTGTAATAAAGTACTACTGAAACAAGTTGATACCTAAATTAGCTTGATTATATTGTATTTTTTTTTTCTACTTGATTTGAATAATTACAAATATATTACTTGAAATACTTCTGTTGTATGTATGATATATCAAATAATTAAATAAAAGAAATGTATTGTTTTCTATGGTATTAGGTATTAGGTAATATTGAAAACTAGCGCTAGCGCTAGCGTCGCTAAATTTTGAAATGACTAGTGTTAGCGCTAGCGCCGCTATTATTTTGCCTCACTAGCGCTAGCGCTAGCGGCGCTAGTTTTCATGAGTAGCGCGCACAGCTTTGTATATATATATATATATATATATATTGCTCGTACCCTGTGGTGAATGGACGTGCTCTCTCTCTCTATTTAACACCCAAATTAGAAGGGAATAAATTACTCGGCGGTTTTTTCTGTTTACACCCGAAAGTGTATAAAGTATCAGTGAATCCGTGCATATAATATATAAAGTGAAATTCATTAAAACTAAGAAAGTGTAATACAGTTTACATAATTTATCACCAGTTTTAACGTATATATTCAAAACGAAATACGGTTGGCAGTCGAGAAAGCTTGAAACAAGGCAGGAAAAAGGTCATAAAACGCAAAGGTCAGAAAACCCTCGAAAAACCCTCGACCATCGAAAGGAAAGAAATAGAAATAACAATAAAAAAAATAAATAAATAAAGAAAGAGTTTGTGTGGGTATCTCTTTTTACGCTAATTAAAGAATAGCATGGCTATGGGTCCAAATTCTCACTTAATCTGTAATCTGTGTAATCTGGAAACAACGGAAAACTCGGCGATTAGGTATGATTTCTGTCAACGACTGCATGACTTTATCTGCATGAAGTGGAATGATAGGGAAATAACTCTTGTCTCGAACGCGAAACACGTCGTGGGGATCAAATTTCTATGTGGCGCATGTACACAGACGGTAAATTCATTCGCGGTCTTTAAAGAAATGGAGATAGCAGACTCGAATATTACAAAAAATAATGAAATAATGGGGACTCAAGGGTCCGGAAATGTCCCAATGAAAAACCGGGTGGATGAGAGAGAGGACGAAATAACGAATAACAGCATAATAACGAACAACAATTTAATAACGAATAACAATATGAACAATATAATACGGAAGGAAGACAGAGATGAAAGAAAAGAAATAAGTAAAAGTAGCGAAGTAGTCAAACCGTCCAACGAGCCAAATGATAAAAAGATAATAACTATAAACGTAAAAAATAAACAGCCAAAGAAAATTAATAATAATACCAAAATTAAGAACTTTGAAAATAGGAAAACAAGAAGTGGAAGCGTAGAAAATATGGTATGTAAACTGCGCGAAAGGGAACTGCAGATATCGGGATGGGCAATGCATATATGCACATCCCACATTATGCAACACGCATTACACAAGTGGATACTGCAAATTTGATAAGAAATGCAAGTTCCACCATCTTACGGTCTGCAACACCTATGCAAGATATGGGAGTTGCAAATACAGAAAAAAATGTCGTTACCACCACCACCCTCAAAGGAACGCAACGAGTGAACAGGAAAAACGAACATCAAAGAAGTACCAATTTTTTAGACGCAGCCAACACAATCCAGCTGCTAAATACTATCCAGCAATTACAAAACTAGCTGACAAATATAGGAATCCGGGAGCCGGACAGAAGGCACGCACAAAGGCACTTCATGCGCTATCGGGACAACAGGTACGACAAAGATAAAAAGAGGTAAATTCTCGGAGGACCACAAGGCAACGAAACCGGCACCCCCATTGGAAAACAAATTCGAACCACCTGTATGCGAAAACGAGAGAGAAAAAATAAAAATAATCCTAACCAACATTCAGGGCCTTAAATCAAACCATTCCCCAAATAAAGTTTATACTTGAAAGGACTCATGCAAGAATCCGGAGCAGACTTTGCATGACTCACGGAAACTCATCTAAAGGACTGCCAGGCGAACTGTGAAAATTATGAGTCCTGTATTGACAAAAAAGAAACACAAATTGACAACTATAACATCCTCCGAGCCGACAGAACAGTGAGACGTAAAGGAGGATGTGCTATTTACACACGCGAAAGGCATATGGCAGAAATGACTATAAGTACCCCAAACAGCTACGTAGAATGTGTAGCAGCAAAAGTTGAAAAATTAAATATGGTACTAATTGCAATGTACAGACCCCCAAACAAGCCAACCTCAAAATTTTCGGATTCCATTACAGACGTATGAAACTGGGTAAAATATCTACACTCTCCAACCCCAAATATTTTTCTCTGTGGTGATTTTAATTTCCCATTCATGAAATATAAAAGGATAGGAAAAATATATGTATACACCAGGACAAAGGGGGCACACGAGAAGACCAGGATCAGGTAAAAATGCTACTAGCTCTAGCTGATGAATTTATGTGAACGCAAGAAATAACAGAAAACACAAGAAAAGCAACTGCCTAGATTTGGTATTCACAAAAACAGTAATCTAATTGATAAGGTAGAAATATTCCCAACTATGATATCAGACCACAACATCATTGAAATAACAACTGATATAAAGGCAACAGGAAAGGAAAGAACACGCACAACAGAAAGAAGCAAATTCAAAATCTTTAATTTTCACTCCAAAGCTATAAACTCGGAAGATGTTACATCTAGCATGGAAGTAATAGATTGGAAAACCTTTTTCGAGGCCAAGACAACGGAGGAGATGCTAATGACGTTAAAGGAGAAGACGTTAGAAATTGTGGAAAAACATGTCCCAAAAATACAACAAAGAGGAAAGAGAAGCAGGTTCGAGAGACAAAAGAGGGCATTGTTTCAAAAGAGAAAAAGAGTGACTGCAAAATTAAGTAACTGTAAAGATAACAACATCAGAAAAATATTAAATGATGAACTACAAAGTATCGATGACGTCATACAGGAACTAATCGAGAAGCATACAGAAACAGAAGAAGACGACGCTATAGAAGCGATAAAGACTAACTCAAAGTACTTCTATAATTTCGCAAAAAGAAAGTCGAAAAACCATGCGACTATCGGACTTTTAAAAAACGTGAACAGTGCTTTATCTTATGATCTGACAGAATTATCTGAAATATTAAGAGCTTAGTACGAATCATCTTTCAGTATCCCAAAAACTGACAAATTGATATGCGATAGAAACGCGTTCTTTGGAGAAGAACTACAAGGGGAAAGTATAACGGACTTCGACTTTACGACGGATGATATTACACAAGCCATAGGGAAACTAAAAACACACTCAGCGGCAGAAAATCTATGACTTTTTGGAAACGCAGAAAAAATTCAATGATAACCAACTTGGGTTTCGGTCAGGCTGATCATACCTATCACAACTAATAGAATACTACAACAACATTATTGATGCACTTGAAAGTAATGAAAACTATGATGTACTATACACAAACTTTGCTAAAGCATTTGACAAGTGTGACCATGGAATCATAATACATAAACTGAAATATATGGGAATAACAGGAAAAGCAGGGAAATGGATATATAATTTCCTTAGTGAGCGGCGGCGAGTCATTACAGTACAAGGAGTATCTTCATTAGAATCAGAGGTCTTCAGCTCAGTACCACAAGGAACAGTATTAGCTCCACTACTCTTCATAATCATGCTAACTGACATAGATGAGGACGTTACCAGAGACAGCACAGTAACATCCTTTACGGATGTTAGAAAATCTAGAAGAGGAAGAACCATTGTTGTCCCAAGGCGATACGATGACTAAGCTGATTGATGCAGCATTGCTTGTATATATATTAAGTTAAGGTGTGTATATATATCCATCTCATAATTGTAAGGTTAGTGAAAAATTAAATTAATTTAGAGCTAGCATTTTTGAGCTCTTGTGGCATCATTGTTTGGTCACACTGTTGGCATCATTTTGAGACGCTGCGCGTCTTTTCTACTCGTTTGTGGAAGGTCGTACGTAAAGGTGTGGTTTGATAGAGAGCTCTCTTGCAATTCAGTTTGGTTGTTTAGATACATGATTGTTGCATCGTGCAATAGTCCAGGTTGCGTGTTGTTGCAAGGTTCAGAAAGAAGACCACAAATAGTACCCTTTTGTTTACTTTTTAAGTTCATGTAATTTAAGATCTAAGTTAGGCCCGCATCGAGTCAGCAACCCTGAGGTTACCCTGAGGTAGGACCTAATAGGATCTCAAATCCGTAAGTTTTAATTTAGCTTAACTTGGGCTTTAGGTAGAACTTGCCCTTTAGAATTTGGCCGTTCACGGCTCAGCTGGGATTTCGAACCCGACAAATAAATAAAATAACATGGTCCTTCAGAACCGGATTTCTACCCCAAGACTGAGTCAGTGACCATTTTTCGGCAAAGTTCTGATTGTGCAAATTGTATCCCAAGTTAGGCCTAGACGGGTTGAGTATTATTGAGTTAAGGTCCCAGGGTAAAAAGTTTGGTCGCCCAATTGCGAAACTTGGCCAGTCGTCTGTCGTTTTTTGGCCTACCTTTTTTCCGGTTTGGTTAATTTGGGTTATTATTGAGTTAAGGTCCCAGGGTAAAAAGTTTGGTCGCCCAATTGCGAAACTTGGCCAGTCGTCTGTCGTTTTTTGGCCTACTTTTTTTCCGGTTTGGTTAATTTTGGGTTATTATTGAATTAAGGTCCCAGGGTAAAGTTTGGTCGCCCAATTGCGAAACTTGGCCAGTCGTCTGTCGTTTTTTGGCCTACTTTTTTTCCGGTTTGGTTAATTTTGGGTCATTATTGAATTAAGGTCCTGGGGTGGAAAATTTGGTATTCCATACTGGTGTTTGGTTAGTACCCCACTCAGCAATTCAGTTTATTTGAAAGTAAAATTTGCGTTTGATCAGTTTGGTTAAGTATTTCTGCCAATTCAGCTCATTTGGTATTGAGCCCAAGGGTTGTTTACATTGAAGATGAGTGCATCTGAATTGAACAAATTTATAAAAAGGAGAAGTGCCTTCAAAGGTCTAATTACAAAGGTCATTGCCACTATAGATTCTGCCATAGAGCAAGAGGATTTACGCTTAGTGACTGCGAAGCTTGCCATATTAGAAACTAAAAAGGTTGCTCTAAGTGAGGTAAATGTTAAAATTGAGGCTCTTATAGAAGAGGATGAAATAGAAAATAACATAATTTACTTTGAAGAGATTATTGATGATATGATTAACGTAGGCCTCCGAGCAAAAGAGTTTAGCAGCTCAGTACAGTTAGAGACCAGGTCTAATAATGAAACACAACACTCAACAAATGATGCTTGTGAAGTTAAGGTTAACAGATCTGTAGTTCAATTACCGAGGCTTGTACTCAAAACATTTCTGGGAGTATTCAGGAATGGCAAGGATGGGCAGACAGTTTTCAATCAGCAGTTCATTCTAGTCAAGTGTTAAGTGCCGTGGAGAAGTTTAATTATTTGCGGTCCCTCTTGGAAGGGGAGGCAGCAAAGACTATAGCAGGATTAGCATTAACAGAGGCTAATTATAATGTGGCTTGGGATATATTAAAGAAACGGTTTGGTAAGCCAGAGATCTTAATTAAAAGCCACCTCCGTGCACTTTTAACTATACCTCCTGTTAATAATCCTAATAGTGTCAAGGAGTTACGGCAGTTATATGATGAATTTGAAATTAGAACTAGGTCCCTGGACAACTTGGGTGTAGGAATGGAAAAGTATGGTATAATGTTGGTTCCTGCACTGGAGTCTAAATTGCCTAGCTCAATTTTGCTTGAATTAAGTAGGGGACACTCTGCAGAACATGTGTACATCCCCCTTCAGCAGATGTTAAGTCTTTTAGGCACAGAATTAGCAAGACGAGAGGGAGTTGAGTTTGCACAGTGGGATGGTAAACAAGAGGACAAAGGCAGGCACAGCACCAAAGTTTCCACAAAAAGGAATAGCCCAGGTACAGTGTCAGCTCTACATGCCTCCTCTGAGAATAAATTAAAGGGAATCAAGGAATGTATATTTTGCGAAGGCAACCACAAGTCATATAAATGTGAGGTGGCTGAGGCCTTACCCTTTGAGGAGAGAAAGGACAGGGTAACTAAGTCCACAGCATGTTTTAAATGTTTTTTGAAAGGTCATAGAGCAAGGTTTTGTAAGTTTAAAATTTTGTGCAAAAAATGTCATGGTAGGCATCAGCCATTATTGTGTGAAAACACTCTTAGTAGGCCTACCCAAGAAGTAGAGACATCAGTGGCACATGCCACTGCTATGCAAGGGAGTAAAAGTAAAGGGGGATTATTGCAAACAACTGCAGCCTTATTAATTGGGAATGAGGGAGAAGCTACTGTAAGAGTGTTGTTTGATAGTGGTAGCCAGTGTAGTTTTATTAAGACCAGAATTTCCAGAAAATTGAAGTTTAAAGAACTTAAGAGGGAAAATTTAAGAATTTCTGGGTTTGGGGGTTCCGTTCAAAACCGAACCAAATTTAAGAAGGTAGAAGTTCTGGTTAAAGGGTTGTTACCGCAAAGTCCCACTATCAAGGTCCAAGCTGTAGAGATTGAGGAACTTTGTGCTCCAGTCACTACTTGTTTAGATATGGCATGTGTCCAAGAATTGCAAGTTAAAGGAATTAATTTGGGCAATAATAAGTTTGAGGGAACAGAAGATTAGTCTTTTGATTGGAGCTGACTATTATTGGGACTTCATCACTGGTAATATTGTCCGTACATCTCAAGGCCCAGTAGCTATTGAAAGTAAGCTAGGCTGGATGCTACATGGTAGTTATTGCAATGAAATGGAAGTTAAGGCTCTCTTTGTTAAGATTGAGGAGAACAGCCATGGTCTGGAAAGGCATTTGAAAGCGTTTTGGGAACTTGAATCTATTGGTATAAAGGACAACCAGGCAAGTACAGTGAACAATGATGTTTTAGAGCACTTTGAAAAAGGGATTGGGTTTAGAGATGGTTGCTATGAAGTTGGCCTACCATGGAAGGATTCTTGCAAACCCGGTTCAAACCTTCAGCTAGCTAATCGGAGGTTGGAGACTTCATTGTACAGGCTAAGAAAAAATGAGGAGTTGTTAATTGAATACGATGAGGCCATCCTAAGTTATGTAAGGGAGGGCTATGCTGAAAAGGTGCAAGGTGAGCTGGTGAGCCAGGAGGCACATTATCTGCCACACCATGCAGTGGTACGGCGAGACAAAACTACCACCAAACTGAGGGTAGTTTTTGATGGCTCAGCCAAGGACAAGTGTGGTGTGTCCTTGAATGACTGTTTGGATGCTGGGCCAAATTTAAATGCAGATTTATTTTCCTTGTTACTGAGATTCAGGTTTGGTAGAGTAGCATTGACTGCAGATGTGAAGCAAGCCTTTTTGCGGATAAAGTTAAAACCAGAGGACAGAGATGCAGTAAGGTATCTGTGGGTGGATACGAAAGACTGTTGGAAAATGAACCTAAGGTTCAAGCATATAGAATGAAGTCAGTGTTGTTTGGCCTCAGCTCTAGTCCATTTCTGTTGGCAGCTACTATGCAGTACCATTTTAAGAAATATTCTGAAGTCTATCCTAACACTATTGAACACATAAGGAAGAATTTTTATGTTGATGATTTGCTATGTTCCGTGGATAATACAGAAATGGCTAAACAGATATTCATGGAGGCTAGAGCTATAATGAGGGAGGCTGGCATGGAGCTCAGAAAATGGCAGACCAATCATTCGCAATTACAAGAGTTTATGAGTCATTCCTCTGTAGTACCTGATGCAGCAGAAAGTATTGAGGATTCTGGTATTAAGGAGTTGTGGGCAATAGACGCAAAGGTGCTAGGCATCGTTTGGCAGCAAGATGATGATTTGTTTACCTTCAATGGGAAATCTTTAGTAGAGCTGGCCGAGAATGAGACAAGGTGGACAAAACGTACAGCTCTTAGTTTGGCTTCGAAGGTCTTTGATCCTCTTGGATTCCTGGCTCCATTTGTGATAAAGTCAAAAATTTGGTTTCAGAGCCTCTGGGAAATTGGACTTGGTTGGGACCAAGAGTTACCTGATCATATGGTGGTAAGGTGGAAATATTGGTTCAAAGAATTGGCACATCTTGGAGACATTGAAATCCCAAGATGGTACTTTGGAGAGTTGAACAATAGTCCAGACAATTTGGAGCTGCACATCTTTTGTGATGCAAGTGAGGAAGCCTATGCAACTTGTATTTATATAAGAGGCGCATTGCAAGAAGAAGTAAGTTGCAGGTTGGTTGCGGCAAAGAGTAGAGTAGCACCTTTGAAAAGGCTTTCTGTTCCAAGGTTGGAATTGATGGGTGCCGTTATTGCTAGTCGGCTTGCAATTACAGTGCGAAAGTCTTTGGCCCTCTATGAAATTCCAAGCTATTATTGGACAGACTCCACTATAGTTTGGCACTGGTTAAGAAGTCAGGCAAGGAAATGGAAACCATTTGTTGCCAATAGGGTGGAGGAAATTCAAGCGCACACAGATCCCAAGCAATGGAAGCATTGTCCAGGCATCCAAAACCCCGCTGATTTACCAACACGAGGAATTTCGGTGAAAGATCTTTCACAATCAAGTTTGTGGTGGAATGGGCCAGAGTGGCTAAAACTTGGAAGTGAAAACTGGCCTTCTAATCAGCCTATTGTAGGAGAATGCCAGGCTGAAGAAGCATGGGTGAGTGAGGTGAGAAAATGCGCTGTGAACAGTTGTCAAGTTATGCAGCAGGACCCCATATTGAGGCTTGAGGACATTAGCAGTCTGAAAAGATTGTTAAGAGTGACAGCATGGGTATATAGATTTACCAACAACATTAAGGGAGAAACAAGAAGGGAAGGAATTCTGAACAGTAATGAGATTCAGCAAGCCAGGAAATACTGGGTGGTATATATGCAGAAGAAAAAATTTGGTGAAGAGAGAGAATTGCTCACCAGCCATCCATTACAGGTTCTACCAACACATTCTGCGCTCAAGGGTTTGGATGTGTTTTTGGATCAGGATTTATTGAGAGTAGGAGGTAGACTACAGTTTTCTGGGCTTCCAGAGGAGAAAAGACATCCAATTTTGCTACCTTCTGGGGGCACTTTGTGGACCTTTTGATCCTGGATACTCATCATAAGCTGTTACATGCTGGAGTTAGAGAAGTGATAATAGAGATTAGACAACAATTTTGGATTCTCAAAATTAGACAAGTAGTGAAAAAGGTCTTGCATAAATGTGTGGTTTGCAAGCGTTGGAGTGCAAAGCCTTATTATGAAAAGGTGGCTCCACTTCCAAGAGAACGGTTGTCTATACTGCCCCATTTGATGTAGTGGGAGTAGACTTTGCAGGGCCAGTCTATGTGTATGAGCGAGGGGAGTCTAACAAAGGTTATATATGTCTTTTCACCTGTGCTACCACCAGAGCAATCCATTTGGAGTTGGTAAGCAACTTAAGTAGTGATGTATTTCTTTTGGCCTTTAAACGGTTTGTGAACAGAAGGGGTTTCCCAAATAAACATATCGGATAATGCAAAAACCTTCAAAAAGGCTGCAAAGGAACTCCAAGAAATTTGGTCCTTGCTAAAAAGGAAGGATTCCAATCCTACTTTTCACACCAAGGGGTACAGTGGGAGTTTATTGTTGAGAGAGCACCATGGTGGGGAGGATTTTGGGAAAGGCTAGTGAGAAGTGTAAAGTGTCCATTAAAGAAACTTTTAGCTAATGCTCATTTGAGCAAAGAAGAATTCTCTACTGTTTTATGTGAAGTAGAAGCAATGGTGAACAGTAGGCCTATCACTTTTGTTTACAACAGTAGGCAGGATGCAGAGCCATTGACACCAAATCATTTTCTTTGTGGTAAACGATTAACATCAAACCCCAGTGTGCCAGAAGACTTGCAGCCCATCCAGAGCACTCAAGGAGAGTTAACCAGACGGTTCAGGTACCTTGAAGAGCTACAAGATCAGTTATGGAAGAGGTGGCAGATGGAATACTTGCCAGAACTCAATTGTTACCCATCAGGCAAGGTAAAGGGCTCCAATGCAAATTGTATCAAGGTGGGAGAAGTGGTAATGATTGGGATGAAAGACCAAGGCAATGCTGGAAGCTTGGCATAATTGAAGAGTTTGTTTGTTGGCAAAGACAATTTAGTTAGGTCTGCACTGGTAAAGACTTCAGGAGGAAAGTTAAAGAGACCTATACAAAAACTCTATGCTTTAGAAATCAGCAAAAACACAGATAGTCAAGATGAAACATTTGAGTTACAGCCTCATGAAGAAGGCTTGGCTAACCTTGCAGAAGGTAATGACAACAATGCCTCTTCGGTGGGGAGTGTTAGAAAATCTAGAAGAGGAAGAACCATTGTTGTCCCAAGGCGATACGATGACTAAGCTGATTGATGCAGCATTGCTTGTATATATATTAAGTTAAGGTGTGTATATATATCCATCTCATAATTGTAAGGTTAGTGAAAAATTAAATTAATTTAGAGCTAGCATTTTGAGCTCTTGTGGCATCATTGTTTGGTCACACTGTTGGCATCATTTTGAGACGCTGCGCGTCTTTTCTACTCGTTTGTGGAAGGTCGTACGTAAAGGTGTGGTTTGATAGAGAGCTCTCTTGCAATTCAGTTTGGTTGTTTAGATACATGATTGTTGCATCGTGCAATAGTCCAGGTTGCGTTGTTGTTGCAAGGTTCAGAAAGAAGACCACAAATAGTACCCTTTTGTTTACTTTTTAAGTTCATGTAATTTAAGATCTAAGTTAGGCCCGCATCGAGTCAGCAACCCTGAGGTTACCCTGAGGTAGGACCTAATAGGATCTCAAATCCGTAAGTTTTAATTTAGCTTAACTTGGGCTTTAGGTAGAACTTGCCCTTTAGAATTTGGCCGTTCACGGCTCAGCTGGGATTTCGAACCCGACAAATAAATAAAATAACAACGGATGACACAAACATCAGTAGAAAAGAAACCCAGAAGATATAGGATCTCTACAAACCGACATAAACAGAATCTACACGTGGTCGGAAGACAACAATATGAAGTTTAACACCAAGAAATTTCAGCTGTTACGGTACGGAAAAAGAGAAGATCTAAAATCCATGGAATATTATACTTCAAATGGACAGGAAATTCAGAGAAATTCTAGAACAAAAGATTTAGGGGTTGTAATGACAGATGATGCGAAATTTGAAACACAAAATAAGATAGCAGTAAACAGAGCAAAGAGAATAACGGGACAGATATTGAGAACCTTTAAACGAAGGGATAGGAATGTAATGATTCCTCTACTGAAAACCCTGATCATACCCAAATTGGAATACTGCTCGGTCCTAACATCCCCTCATAAAAAAGAAGACATTATACAGCTGGAAGGGATTCAGAGAAGCTTCACATCCAAGATCAAGGGGTGCAAAGAACTAAATTACGAGGAAAGGTTACGCGAACTAGATCCATATTCACTGGAAAATAAAAGAGAGAGATACACCATTATTTACACTTGGAAAATAATGGAGAAACTAGTTCCTAATCTTACTCTAAACCTTATAACTCCCCACACAACAGTGGAAAGTAGAAACGGTAGATTGTGTTGTATTCCCAAATTGAAGGCGAGACAGGGAACATCCTTAATCCTGAAAGAAAATAGTTTTGTGGTGAGAGGACCAAAACTGTTTAATCAGCTGCCCAAAGACCTAAGAAACACGAAGGGAGTTGCAGTGGACATCTTCAAAAGAAGACTAGACGCCTGGCTCAGAAAAATCCCCGATGAGCCGGGTGTACCTGGCTCTGTGAGGTGGAGAGCACAAGAAACCAACTCACTACTTCACCAGGCCAATTCGAGAGGAGGGGCAACAAGCTTGACCTTCGCGAAATGAGGAATCATCTCGCGGAACCTTTGTAAGGTTGTAAGGTAAAGTAAGGTGTGTATATATATATATATTATATATATAATATATATATATATATATATAATATGCTTGAAAGGTTTGAGCTGAGTATCCACAAAAGCCTGGCGTCGCCCCTGAGCTATATATATATATATATATTATATATATATATATTAGTGGTGGACCGGATATCCGCATCCGCATCCGGATCATTTTTAACATCCGCATCATCTGCACTTCTGACTGTGGATGTTATGCGGATATTACCCCTAATAAATTATGCAATTTACAATTAAATTAGCTTATAAAGTAGCTTATAAGGCCCAGTCATGCACATTTCATGTAAAGTATTAATTATTAATGAACAAACAAATATATAAACCTCAAAATATAAATAGCTGGTAACACAGAAAATTGAATGAAACTTGTTTCATTGAGTTTTCTGTGGCTGAAACTCTTGAGAAAATTATTTTTATCGTAATGAAAACATTAATATTAATTTTAATTCTTATGCATTGCCTGCCATAATAGTAATATCACGAAATTTGAAAAATTATGTCATATATTCATAATTCTATATTATATGATAGATTAACTAAATATCCGCATCCGCGGATATTGAAATTAAAGATCCGCATCCGCATCCACAGATGTTGAAAAACTGACATCCGGTCCACCACTAATATATATATATATATATATATATATATATATGTCGAGAGAATGAGAAATCATCACGTGGAACCTTTGTAAGTTTGTAAGGTAAGGTATAAATATTACATATATATATATTATATACAGGGCGTCCCAAAAAAATGTATACACACTTTAACAGCTGATAGCTCAATGATGTTTCTTTCTTTCCAAGTTAAAACCCATTAGAATTAGTAATGGCAGTCAGACTAAGCTTTGAACAAAGGAAATTCATTCTAAAATGCTACTGGAAGTGTGAAAACGCAGTTGAAGTGCAAAGACAGTTTAGGAGGGAGTTTCAAACAGATCCACCAACGCGACTTACCATCACTCGAATTAGAGATAAGTTTGAAGCCGATGGAACTGTTCAGAATGTCCACAAGAAGCGTTCCGGAAGACCACGGACATCGACAAGCCCCACAAAGCAAGAAAGAGTACTGGAAACGTATCACCAAAGTCCAAGAAAATCTGTGCGGCAAGCGAGTCGTGAGGTAGGAATTTCAGAATCGTCTGTCCAACGCATTTTGAAGCGCTGTCAATGGAAAAGTTACATTCCAAGATTAGTCCATGCTATTAATGATGATGATCCGGACCGAAGAGTGGAGTATTGCGAGTGGTACTTGGCACGATGTGGATGTGGATTGGACGAAGGGGTTTCGTAGAATACCCTCCGCGTTCACCAGACCTCACACCACTAGACTTTTTTTTATGGGGATACTTAAAAGACAAAGTCTACGCTATAAAACCTGCAACAGTCGCTGAATTGAGAGCAGCCATTGAACGAGAATGCCTGGACCAGAACGGACGTCAGTTTGAAAACAGGCGTTGACAAAACAATTAAATAATGTCTGTAGATTCTATTACATTTTGAAAATGAAATGTATTTTAATAAACACTGCCTTTATAATTATTTAAAGTGTGTATACATTTTTTTGGGACGCCCTGTATATATATATATATATATACACAGAGACAGTGCATGGAACAAGGAACTCTTCTGGGATAATTAAATCCACTATAGTCCGAATAAGTAATGGTAAATGACAAATACCATAGTTTTTCTTTTACCATTACTTTTATTCGGACTATAGTGGATTTAATTATCCCAGAAGAGTTCCTTGTTCCATGCACTGTCTGTGTGTATCATAAAAAACTCAGGGGACCATTCTGAGTTCATTCCCATATATATATATATATATATATATATATATATATATATATATATATATATATATATATATATATATATATATATATATATATATATATATATCATTGTGTAGATTCCTAAGTTAGTAAAGTTTTAAAGCTGCACACGGACTACAAACAGCTTTATTAGTATTATTACATAATAATTTAATATATGCGAGACTGGTGGGTGGGGAAGGGGAATGAGAGCGTGTGGAGGATGGTTGTGTAATATCTATTTTTAGTTCAAATTCACTAGTATATAAAAAGTTGTATTGTGGTATCTGTTCATATAGACATGCAGTAATCATAATGGAACCTTATTACTGTATAAGACTAGTAAACGTTGTGTTCATAAAGATAAACGATTAATATGATCGTGATCAGCGTTGAACTCCGGCATTACATTATTATAATTAAGGGCCGTTCAAAAAATATGTAACGCTATTTTTGCTAAAACTTGACACCCCAGATCTCCAGGAACGTTCTGTGACGCTAGACCAGGCACCCCCTAAGATGTTATGTAACACTTCCCCCCCCCCCCCCACCCCACCCCCACCCAACACGTTACGGAACGTTACAGGCGGGGGTCAGGTTTTAGCAAAAATAACGTTACGTAATTTTTGAACGGCGTCTTACCTGTATGTCAATGTTATATGTTGTTGGACTTGGTTGTTCCCCCTCCATCCCACCTTCCCCCAGCTGGGGTACCTTGACTATCGCTGTGGCGTTGCCACATGTACGGAGTCGGCTGTGAGGTGAGGAACATTACATATACGGGCAACTGTACATGGGTAGATATATACCTAAAAGACTAAGCCATTCTAATTTAACAGACAGACCTAAATCATGTTACCAGAAATCATAACATTTCTGGCTTACATATACGATTAAGTGCTAATTTTACCTAAATTCATGTGTATTTAACATGAATATAACTTACATTTTAAATAAAAAGATTTATTATCGTTGCATGAACAAAAATTTTGTTATTTTGTACAAAACCAACTAGGTCATCAATGGAAATAGTAAGTAAATGTGCTACTTACCGAGTTATCCCCAAATTTCTCAATACGTGAGTGAGTTGACGTTTCAAGGGTTAAATTAGAGTTGTAGGAGTGATATCAGAAAGTGGGGAAATGGGAAATATAGATGAAGAGTTGATAGGTCCTCGGGCTCACCAAGGATGTGCAGGTTTTTTTGGGGGGGGGGAGTGGGGGGTTAAGGTCTGGTGATAGGTGTTTCACCTTCCTTGTGCGTTCAAGCTTTTGTGGGGTGCTTGACTTGTTAGCTTATAGTTTGGGCTTCTCTACCTTTTTTTTTTTTGTGTTTTGTTTTTTGTTTTTGTGTGTATATATATATATATATATATATATATATATATATATATATATATATATATTTATTTTATTTTTTTTATTTTTTTTATCTTCTATAGGGTACAAAAAGTGCCGTTGGTGGGGGGTTTCTGCTGCGGGGTAGACTTCTCTTGACGTAGGAGTACTCTCTCCCGCGCTGAGGTCCAATATCGAGTTCTTCATAGGTCTGTGGAGAAGTGTTTCGTACCTTCCTCCAAGTTTTCTCCGCCCTTCTGTGCAGAAGCACATTGAGGGCGGGTAAGTTGGCTTGTTGGTGCAGTGCCTGGGTTGAGATCCTGTCGCTGAGTCGTTTCCCCAGGATGAATCTTGTTCCAGCGTTCTGTATTCTTTGTATCAACATCAGATTTGTGTCGCTCGTTGTGTGCAGTGGAATTGCCGGGTATTCGAGGATTGACCGTACGAGCGCCGTGTACAGCATCTTCTTATTTTTTATCGAGAGTCCCCTGAAACGGTAGAGTTTACTGAGCTCTCCTTTCGCTTTGTTTGTCCTTGCTGTGGTGTGGTTTTTATAGCCAAAGCTGTTGATGGTCAGGCCGAGAGCTGTGCCTTGTTGTTTGTAAGGTTGGATTCGGTTGTTTATTTCTAGTGCATGAACCTTCCTGCGGCCAATGTTAATTATTGTGAATTTCTGTTGGTTTGTCTGAATTTTCCATCGTTCCTCGAATTCGTTGAGTCTTTCTATTTGTCTCTTCAGCCTGTTGGAGTGTTGCTCTTTGCTGAAGTTTGATGTTACTATTTGCATGATGTCGTCCGTGTAGATGACGTCTCGGGTGTGTGGGGGGGGCGGAGGCATTTGGGCGATGTAAAGGTTGTACAGAGTGGGCGAAAGTATCGCTCCCTGGGGCACTCCTGCCTGGATGTCGAAGAGCTTGCCAGTGTGGGTCTTGTGTTGGACATAAGCTTTTCGGTCTTTGAAGAAGCTACAAAGGATTTTTCCTAAGTTTGCTTCCATGTTCTGTTCGAGGATGCGGTATTGTAATCCTTGGTGCCACACTTTGTCGAAGGGGGCCTTCACATCTCTCAGTACTATCGAGACTCTTCTGCTGAACGCTAGTTTGTTTGCCACTGTTTCGTGCAGAATGGCGAGGGCTGTGGCTGTGCCTCTCTTTTTCCTGAATCCATGTTGGGCGTCTGATAGTGCACCATTGACCGTGAGGTGGAAATTCAGTTTCCGAAGGAGTATTTTTTCCAGGGTTTTGCCGAGTACTTCTAACAGGCTGATGGGTCTATAGTTCTCGATGAACTCTGCGGATTTCCCTCCTTTGGGGATCATTATGATTTTTGCAGTTTTTAATGCTTTTGGGAAGTATCCGATGGAGAGACTGGCGCTAAATATGTTTGCTATCTTATCTCTTCGTGTATGTTCGGGGGCGACTTTTGGATCAGGGTGTTCGTGATTCCGGAGGGGCCTGGTGCCTTTTCTTTAAAGAGGCTGATCGTGTCGGTGACCTCTTTCACCGTAATTCTGAAGTTGGCATTTAGGGGTTCTGCCCTATCCGTTGGTAGGATCCTTTCGTGGTTGTCTTCCAGCCACTGTGTGACCCTTGTTTCATTGTCTTCGTCGAACAGGTCATTTTCTTCGTCACTTATGTTGAACGTTCTTCTGAGACGATTTCGAAAGCTTTCCGCTATTTCTTGGTCCGAGTTGAGAGGTCTTCCGTTTTCATTCCGGAGTGTCTTGAATTTTTCAGCTTTGGATGTTCCTTTTAGTTTCCTTATCTGTGACCAGAAGGTTTTTGGGTCTCTTTCTACGTCTATCCTGTCGACGAGCGGGTTCCACATGTGTTCTTTTTCAATCCACAAGCTTCGTAGTCGGGCTCTGAGGATGTTGTATTGCAGTTTGTTAAGCAGGTAATTTATGCCGTTGTCCATCTGGTTCCTGATGTCGTTTAATTGGCGTGTGATGGCGTCAATTTCTTCGGAGGGGGAGGGGTGTGGCAGAATGCGGTGGGTGATGGTGGGTACGTGTTTTTCCTTGGCAGTCTTCAGCGCCTTCAGAAGGTCTGCCGTGGCAGCTTCAATTGCTGCTATCCCCCCACCATTCAGTTCTGAGGGCTCTTGTTGGGCGAGATCAGCTTGGTTTCTCAATACCAATGCAGTACTTATAAATAGTAATTTCATTCTTAGTTTTGATTGTTTCTCTAAATCTCTCTTTTATAGCAGTAAATCATAAATTTAATGATGAATTCGGAAAAAGTGAATTTAATGAGGAAGTACTGTATATTCTTTTTTTTTCACGGTGCGCTGAAAATACTATTAACATTAAATATTTGACGGGTTTCTTGACCTCTGGCTTGTAACAAATGAAAAAAGTCGCCAAGTCATTTTGCCCGAATCACAGATATCATTGCCCGAATAGATTTAGTTTCTATGTATTCTGGGGAATTGCCCCCTCAGACACCCCCCTCGCATATATATATATATATATATATATGATGAATAAAACCACGAAGGAAAGGAAACACAGATGGTGCTCAAGCGCTTTCGTCTAATGACATCCTCAGGAACACTGAAGTACATAAAGAATTACATATAGGTTACAGAAAGAGAAAATATATATATATATATATATATATATATATATATATATATATATATATATATATATATATATATATATATACAATAAACGGAGAAACGAAATTAAAGGATTGTGGAAGGGGGCACACAAATTTATAAGGAAAAACTATCGATTTTTAGCACAAGATTAAGATTTGTTTCCAAACAATGTTATAGATAAAAAAAATAAAAAAATAAAATAAAAATAAAATATATATATACAAATTTATACTGGAAATCTGCCCAAGTTTTAGCACTCTGCTCTTTTTGTATATAAAAATTGAATAATTATCGATTTTTAGCACAAGATTAAAAGATTTGTTTCCAAACAATGTTATAGATAAAAAAAAAATATATATATATATATATATATATATATATATATACAAATTTATACTGGAAATCTGCCCGGGTTTTAGCACTCTGCCCTATTTTTTTTTTTTTGTATATAAAAATTGAAAAATAAAAGTTATTAGGGTGGCATACAAATTTTACCAAAGATTTAGCGTTCTACCTTTCTTATCTAAATCTGTTCTGAAGGAATTCAAAACAACAGGATCGCGTTGAAAAAGACCTTTGCTTATGTTGAAGTTATTTGTTAGTTGGATAATGGCAGACTCAAGAATATTTTTATTAACAATGTTGCTAGAGTGGAATAAAACTGAAGCATTATTCCAATCAATACAGTGGGATAACTCTGACAAATGGACAAAAAGGGCACTGGACAATTGTCCTGTTCTAACGGAATATTGATGCTGTTTTATACGTGTGTGCAAATCCTTTCCCGTCTGACCTATATAAAAGGAATCACATTGTTTACAACCAATTTTATAGATAATGCCTGAATTATTGGTAGGGCTATTTTTTACTATGATATTTTTCACAATATTGTTATATGAAAATACTACATTAATATCCATTTTCATATAACAATATTGTGAAAAATATCATAGTAAAAAATAGCCCTACCAATAATTCAGGCATTATCTATAAAATTGGTTGTAAACAATGTGATTCCTTTTACATAGGTCAGACGGGAAAGGATTTGCACACACGTATAAAACAGCATCAATATTCCGTTAGAACAGGACAATTGTCCAGTGCCCTTTTTGTCCATTTGTCAGAGTTATCCCACTGTATTGATTGGAATAATTCTTCAGTTTTATTCCACTCTAGCAACATTGTTAATAGAAATATTCTTGAGTCTGCCATTGTCCAACTAACAAATAACTTCAACATAAGCAAAGGTCTTTTTCAACTCGATCCTGTTGTTTTGAATTCCCTCAGAACAGATTTAGATAAGAAAGGTAGAACGCTAAATCTTTGATAAAATTTGTATGCCACCCTAATAACTTTTATTTTTCAATTTTTATATACAAAAAAAATAGGGCAGAGTGCTAAAACCCGGGCAGATTTCCAGTATAAATTTGTATATATATATATATTTTTTTTTTATCTATAACATTGTTCGGAAACAAATCTTTTAATCTTGTGCTAAAAATCGATAATTGTTCAATTTTTATATACAAAAAGAGCAGAGTGCTAAAACTTGGGCAGATTTCCAGTATAAGTTTGTATATATATATTTTATTTTTATTTTATTTATTTTTTTTTTTTTATCTATAACATTGTTTGGAAACAAATCTTAATCTTGTGCTAAAAATCGATAGTTTTTCCTTATAAATTTGTGTGGCCCCTTCCACAATCCTTTAATTTCGTTTCTCCGTTTATTGTATATATATATATATATATATATATATATATATTTTTTTTTCTCTTTCTGTAACCTATATATAGGCTGTAATTCTTTATGTACTTCAGTGTTCCTGAGGATTTCATTAGACGAAAGCGCTTGAGCACCATCTGTGTTTTCTTTCCTTCGTGGTTTTATTCATCATAAATATTTTTCACGTGTTACTTTCGTGAAATAATTTTCATATATATATATATCCCTTGTCACCCATTAAAATTGGCTTAGAAAATGCTCTGCCATAGGCAGATTTTGGTTGTGAGGGGGGCGGGGGCCCTGAATCTTATATTTTAAAATTTTGAATCAGGAGGTTCTGACAAGAGTAGTATAGCCGCAAAAGGTTAGAGTGCAGGAATGTTGCAAGTGATTACGTAATGTTGCAAAGGGGGGTGTTGCAAAAAAAATTTAAAAAAAAGAAAAAAAAGGACCCCCCCCCCAAAAAAAAATTCCCCCCAAAAGGCCCTTTGTTGCCAACCGGGGTTGCAAGGGGCATGCAACTTGGAGGCGGAATTCTCCCCCAAGCTATTCCCCCCAAAGGGCCAGAAAGGAGAGAAAGGAGGAGAGAAAAGAGGAGAGGTGTTTACCTGGCAGGAGCCAAGTGCATATTAAGACTTCAGCCGAGTAGGCGTTGTTTTATAGGATCAGCCAGTTGGCTTAGAAGGCGTAAATAGCTTTTGAGTTGCCAGATAGCGCCATGTATTCAGTTTGTGCTATATATTTAATTCTAATCGAAGAGTGAGTTGCCAGATACCATTGTATACATTATTATATACGACTAATCAGCCAGTTGGCTTAGAAGGCGTAAATGGCTAGAGTTGCCAGATACCACTTTTTAGCGATACCATTGTATACATTATTATAGACTCCTAATCATCCAGTTGGCTTAGAAGACGTAATTGGCTTGAGTTGCCAGATACCACTTTTTAGCATTATTATTGCCAGATACCACTTTTTAGCATTGCCAGATACCATTGTATACATTATTATAGACTCCTAATCAGCCAGTTGGCTTAGAAGACGTAAATGGCTTGAGTTGCCAGATACCACTTTTTAGCATTATTATGGTGAGTTGTCTCCAATTAAAAGATTTCGTGCCATGTATTCAGTTGCCAGATACCACTTTTTAGCGATACCATTGTATACATTTAGAATTCCGCTAGTAGGTTTAGAAGGCGTAACAATTAGAATTA
This sequence comes from Bathynomus jamesi, assembly GCA_023014485.1. Lineage (NCBI taxonomy): Eukaryota > Metazoa > Arthropoda > Malacostraca > Isopoda > Cirolanidae > Bathynomus > Bathynomus jamesi. Next base: position 106,164 of record JAJOZX010000227.1, read on the forward strand.
AGTAAAACAACATTGCATCATTCTTTTTATTATAAATATATAGAAAATAAATATACATTTCAATAATAATTGAGGAATATGCATATAATAAAAAAAAATACACACACACACACACACACACACACACACACACAATTATGGAGATGGAGATATATACAAATAAATATACATTTCAATAATAATAGAAATATGCATATAATCATAACAGTACAGGAGAAATATCACGCAAAATATATAATTACATTTCACTTTTTTTTCAAAATACTAAACTCGCACTTAATCGAGTTTACAATTACATCAATATTGCTCTGCATTACGCAGTATACGCGGTTTAATAATATTTCACCGCTTAAAGTATAGGGAAACCTGTATTCGATATGAAGGGCTTTCATATCGTTCAGTACTATTTTTGTTCCCACTTTACAACCGGTTGGTAAATCATCTTTAAATACATCTAGAATACAATCAAAAGCACACACAAAGAGTTCATCGTTAGCTACATTATTAAACACAAGTTTATAAACACGCTTTTCCAATCGAGGGTTTATTTCTACCGACTCGAGCTTTTCAATCGTGAACTCACTCAACATAGCGGCAATTGAAATAATCTTCTAAATCGTTACGACAACTGCGCGTTATATAAAGAAATAGTTCTTCAGGGTGAACGGTGTAGGTGAGCTCAGCCTTGTACCGATCAATTGCTTTGTACCAAAGTTCATGGTATTTCAAAGAGTCTAAACTTTTTAAATAAACGTCCAGCAGAGCGGTGTATGCGTATTCAAGTACTGTATCAAAATAAAGCATATCCGTAACAAGCACGTCTAATATAGGTTTCAGCTTGCGGAATCCGACGATTTCAAACATTCTGTCGAGGATGAAACGGTTTCGCGTAGGAACAAGAGCGTTATTATCAGAAGCATTCTTCCACATCAGCCGTATATCAATGCATGGCCGATCGTTATTTATACACAACGTACATACAACGGCGTATGAGGGTGCGTCACTAATCTGCTCTCTTCTTGTACCTACGTTAGCAGGTATTTTATAATGATCTTCACTCCACTTCTCAACTATCACGAAGATTCTATTCATCTCCTCGACACTTAAATAACCCATTTGTTTGTTTGTCTACATTCCGTTTCCAGTACATAGCTAACGGTACCGGATTTACGCCTGAACACGCGCAACGATTTCGTCACGGACACATCGTACGAGGCGTTGAGAATGCTGCTCAAAGGAAGTTCCATCGTACTCGAGGAGCGCACGTCCACTCGGTTCAAGCTCTGAGATAACTATGAGCCGTGTGAGGCACGCAGGTAGGCAGGAGCGGTTCGACGGGCGGCTGACTCGATGATACGTGAATGGAGTTGTTCGAACTCGTATGATCCGCGAGTCGCACGGAATTGTTGTACATATTTGTTTTTCCGGTACAAGAATTAATTTCATCACTACCAGCCTACGCACCAGACAGGTTACCTCAGGGTAAGAACTAGGCACATTTTATGTTTTACTAAACATCTTCACACTCCGGCGCACTATTTGAGAGGAACATATGCTCATATTTTTCCTTTCTGCCCATCAAACGATACTCGTCTCTAAAGTCTGTTAAAAACTCACGCAGGGAACTAGCCACAACCTCACTACGAACCTCATCATGATATACATTAATATAGTGATAAAAATACTTAAGATTGTCCATGATCACGAGATTCACATTTTCAGTCGTAGGGTATGAGTAATCGACATGGTGTAGCATGACGTAATACCGCTTGTCACCCCACCCATCCGCAAGACTCATTATCCATACCTGCTGCTTCTCTTCTGCACGCGTTGTTTCTTTTACTTCATGGTATATGTGAGACTTTATAAAGTTTAGCTCTGCAGCATACTTCAGCACATCGTCTGTGCAACGAAAGCCTTCAACGGTCTCACCAGAACATCCGTAGAGTATTTGTACATCTTGGAACTTCGCACAATCCAATGTGTTTTTAAAAGAGACATAGGAGGGAGGAATAGGAAGTTTTTCGGTATCCACCACATCCTGGCACTTTGCTGAATACCATTTCATAAACGTTGTACAAGCAATATTAAAGGTAGCCATTTGAATACACGTCTGATCTTTCCTTCTGAATACACGTCTGATCTATCGGGCTTACTGCAGTCGACTGACCACGCAGGGACTCCCAGATAGTAGCATGACTCACGGTCTTACAGTGGGCGAAGCTTAGAACTTTCACCTGCGCACACACACACACACACACACACACACACAAAGGAGAAAGTGAAACGCTAATTGAAACATGATTTATTTAATAAACGAGATATTCAAGTTATAATATATATATATATATATATATATATATATTTACAAATACGATTTAATAAAACGAGATATTCAAGTTATATATATATTTACAAATACGTGTAATAAATCAATAGATACGATTATATACAAGACAAATACGTGTCAGTTAACAATAGAAGCATCAAACGTTATTGTATCAAAAGGGTACGGTATCATAGGTACCAGGTAACTGGTAACGTTTCCTATAGGTGTTACGGCACACCTTCGTACCCCTAAGTTCCTTCACGGCCCCCAGCTTCTGCGCCCGAAAATTGTGGGTGCCTACAATTAGTTGGGGAGGTCGTTCGCCCTCATCATCGTCCAAACACACTAGATCCTTCAGCGATTCAAAGTTAACAACCCGCCGATTCGCATGGTTGAGCGTAATACCCTTTGCCTTCACGATATATTTCATATCCTCCCCCACCCTGACCCGTACCCCATAAGTTTTAGGTCCTGTTGAGACAAAAGAGTCGGCGTATGCGTTGTCCCCATACTCATCCTTGATCTCATCAGTGAGTTCGCCGAGGAACTCCCCAATAGCGGGCATGTATTCACCCTCCCTCTCTGTGAATATCACGCTCTCTGTATCGGCATACAATACTCTCCGCCCAAGAGAATGCAATAGACCCCAAAGTTTTATACGGGCGTAGGCTGTTGTGAAGCTGGCCACAGGTATGTTTGTAACCCTTGAGGTATATGTGGCCAATTCAGTGTTGTTGTACTTTATTATGTAAGCATTACCTACATTCACGATCTCCATGACCTCTTTATCGGGAGCATTGGCATAATCCCAGACATCGCTATAACTTTGTGCCAAATGAATGTTCCCTTTGCCGGTATTCTGCGCAAATTTTCCCCATAGACTGTTTAGACACAACTTTGCACTAAAGCGCTTGCCAGGATTCTTTGCAATTTGGGCACGATCAAGTTGTATACCTTCGCGCTCGCGGTAACGTTGAATATAGGCAGACTTTTCATCTTCGGTATCAACTCCTCGCGGATACCCTGCCTCAACCTTATCCTTCAAAAAGGCGTTTATATATGGTGTGAAAAGGTTGGGTAGCTTCTGAAACCTCCACACCTCATGTATCTTCAGTATTCTATAACCATGGCGTACGGCTAGGGCCAGCTCAGGACTTGTATATACGCCTCTGATCTTACGCTGGTGGGGTATATGGTTACAATCGCCGTTATCCTCTTCCGCGCACTTCACGCACAGGGGAAACATGAGCTTGTCGTCGATAACGACAGGTAAGATTGGCATCCATAAATTGCGTGGGGGGAGTACGTCTACGAAAGAGAGCCCAAAGTAACGATCATTCAAATTTCTTGAAAATTCATTGATGGATGGCAGGTTAGGTCCCACCAGTTTCTCAGGAGCGCCCACGGGGTACGGATTGTTCTTCATCACGTATGGGTATAAAGAACAGAAATCGTAGTAATGGAGCTTCACGCCCTCCGTAGGTGGAAAGTATAGTCTGAATGGATTTGTACGTCCTCCAAACAAGCTATCACCACATTTGAGAGGATCCAGCACCATTGAACGCTTGATCGTGTTTATTTCCTCACGGTACACCTCGTCTGTCTCCATCCGTGCATCATATTCATGCTCCCACAAGACTTTGTGAGTGAACTGTGATCCTATAAGTTGATCGCGGGTGCGGGTCCATGCAAGACAGTCGGCAGGAGATTTACCGTGGATATCTCCGGCGATTCCGCACTCAGGACGGGGGCATCCATGCCACCAGCAACCGTTAAAGGAGTACACAGTCTTCACACCAGTGACACGGTTTTCACTTAACCCATCAACCCAAAAAACACGTCCATTAATCTTAATGGGTACTTCACCCGTGTTGCGGGCGTGCTTTATGTATACACCTCTGTTGCTGTAGGTGTATGAGCCAGTAAATAGCCTTATTTCCGTAACTGCGGGGGTTGTTTCGGTGAATAATGGCTAGTGTTGCAAAAAAAACTTTTTTTAAATCGTGTTTTTTTTTACAAAAAAAACGTGTTTTTTATGTTTTTTATGGTTTTTTTTTGGTTTTTTTATAAAATTGGTATATAGATATTATCCCTTCTTTATTTTGAAACAAAAGTACACGTATGTTGTTCTCATTGTAACATTGATTTCAAGGAGTAACGAAAACAAAAAAGGTTTAAATCCATTTTTCATTATTTTTCCTTTTAATAAAGGTTGACACTGCCCCTAAAAAGACTCCAGACACAAGCCCAATTATAAAATCCATTGTAAATTTATATTAATTAACTAAAAAAAATACACTTTTAACATTTTTTTCATCATCATTCATCATTTGAGGAGTCATGGAGAGTCATTCATCATACATTGAGTTTTCAGACTCTGAATAGAACATTTCATTCCCTTCATGATCATACTCTCTGCTTGATGATGGCCATTCTTGTGCTTGGAGAGTTGTCTGGGACATGTTTTGCTTCTGCTGAGCACCTGCTTCAGATTCATGGTCTTGTGGTTCATTGTGATCACCCAAAGCATGGTTATGAGCGATGAAAACTAGCTTAGATGCTCTATCAGTTGTCAGTCGGTTCCGTTTGACTGAGTGGATCCATGAGTGGCGACTGAAAGAGCGTTCCACAGCTGCACTAGTTGGGGGCAGGTTGAGAATATTTGCTGCAACCTTGGAGAGCTGGGTCGAACCACAAATTCCATTCCACCAGCTTGTTGGATTCGCCTGTGCAGCTGCCTTCCAGGCAAAAGGCTTTGCAAAGATATTCTCTTTTGATCGGTAGTCAGCTAACTCTCCCAATGTCTTGCTATCATCCACAGATGGAACAGCTACAGATATCTCTTGTATGACTTCCATGGCATCCACCTGAAATACAATTTGTAACACATTAAATATAAAATAATATCAAATAATAGATAATGAATGTCTGTAAAATAAGAACATAAATCAATATTCGGTGCTAGTTGTAAAATCAACAACTTACTATTTCTTCTCCAGAGATGTGGCATCCTTTGTAGCGAGGATCAAGAAGATTTGCTGCCAGGTGGATACTTCTAAGAAGAAACTTTCTCCGTTTAGGAATAATTCCCTTAAAACAATCTTCTTCGCTCTTCAGAATTGGGCTCGAGGAGAGATTCTTCTCGAAGGATTGTTGAAGGTCATTAAATATCTTTGGTACAATAGAGAGGTATTTGTTGTCCCCTTCTACTGCAGTGATAGCATCAGAAACCGGCTTCAACAACTTCAAAGATCCATCCAGTTTATCCCAGAAGACTTCAGTATATATACACAACAGAATTAGCTAATATAAAAAAAACAAAAAAAAAAAGTTGTTTTTTTTTGTTGGTGTTTTTTTTAAAAAAAACCTCCTTGTTTTTTTTGGGTTGCAACACTAATAATGGCTAAGGTGTCTTTAGGCATGAAGTTATTCTTGAACACCGTAAAACATAATGATGCGATGGTGGTTGCGACTTGCAGTGGATCGCATTTGAAACGGGCTATGTACATCCTTCTAAAGGCCTGGAAACATACTCTAAGCACGCGCACATCATTCACGCAATAACGCTCACATTCATCAGCTATATTATAAGGGTTACTTTCATTAAAACTGTTGTAGTATCGATCAAAGTCTTCACATTCATCCATACAGTCAAAATAATGTTTGGGCGGTGGTGGGCCTACGTAGTTTAAAGTCTCGCTGGTGAGGAAAGTATATGGGAAGTATCATTTGGAAACTTCAGCTGCTACTCCCATCACCTTGGGTAGCTTTGCTAATTTACAAGGTGTGAATAATAAAGTATCTTTAAATTGTACATTGCCTCTTATCTGCATCTGTATTAATTTGTTGCCTCTTTTCAATGGATCACCTGTAAATATCTCAGAGGATTCGTGTTCAAGCAACTCCTTATAAAGGAACTGCGTGTCAAACTTTGCCCCTTATGGGCGAGAATATACACAGTCATTTTTTTGAACTTGTCGGCTAACTTGACAATATAGGACACAAATAGTTTCACAGGACTATCACGGACATTCGTTTTAAAAACGTTTGTCCGTTTACCGCATTTGGGGCACTCGTCACATTCGATACCCATACACTCATCACAGATGGTCTGGCTCACAAGTAAATGTGGAATTACCTCTTTGGTTTCAGCGTTCGTATATGTTTCTATATCGTAGTATACAGTTATACAAGGGTTATTTTTAGGCTTAGCATCTTTCATATAACATACATGCTTTACTCCATCCGCCTTTTATTCCTCCTGGCATGTAGGACAGTGAATTACGTCACACTTGTGCTTAAATTTTCCCCAATTATCCATTGTGTGAAACATACCACATTCACAGATTCTCATTTTCCTGCACGTGCCAATTGATTTATGGAAATCAAAACAGCTATTATTGAAAAATGTGCGTCTACACACATCACAGTCTCTCTTCTCAGCATCAACTACACGGCTTTCACATTTGGTGCTTTTACACTGCTCACATACCATGTGACATTCTTTACAATGTCTCACAATATCATCCGCAAACTCGAGGCACCCCTTACACAAATCATGATGTCTCCCATATTTTCGACTTTTGTCATAACTCTCGTAAAGCCACCTTATGTTACGGATGGGGAGATACGTTGTCCCTGACAATCCTAAAATAAGTAGGGGCCTTGTACGATCTCTCACACAGCTTTTAAAAACATACGCAGTCCTACGACGATCATCCAGCCCAAATACAACTATACGGACATTCATTTCCTGTTCTACCCTTCTCAGCTCTTCAGGACCCATATTACAGTCAAATTCAAGTTCACAGTCTACAGCTAGTTTACGGGCACGCTCCACGACCGTAGGCAACCAAATTTTTGGGGCCTGTTTATTTTGTACAGTAAACATACGTGCTAAGAGTACTGCTATAAAGCCGCAACCACGATCGACGTTTATATGCTTTCGGTAAATAGTCGGAGAATTGAAGTTAAGAGTATACGGTATGGCACTATGACCCGCAACACGGAATACACGGTCAATATTTACCGTGAAGTTGTCCATATTAAAGGCTATACTACTTTGGGCGGCTTGCATTATACGGCCTAATATATATTCTACATCTTCAGCCGCCAAACGTCTAAATGGCACTATCACCCAATACTCGTCTACATCACCGTCATCTGACCCGAATCCAAAGGACAGACTCGTCCTGACTTCACTTTCGTCGCGATTCTGAAGAGCAAACTCTACAATACGCTGTACAACCCGGCGTAGCCCGCGCTCAATTCCATTGCTATACATGGCTCTAGGGTCGACCCTGACTCTATACCGATTTCTAGTCAAGGCTGGGGTGGGGGCTGCGGATCGCACCAATTCGATCGTTATAGCATCCTCAACAGAACGGGGGGCAACTGTGACGGATGAATTAGGGGGTATATTAGCGGAAGGTGCTGATGGTGGGGCCTGTTGCGTAGGAGGTTGAGGGTTGGGGATCTATTATTGTAGACTTAACAGAACGGGGAACAACTGTGGCGGATTAATAAGGGGATATATTAGCGGGAGGTGCTGCTGGGGGGATTGTTGCGTAAGAGGTTGAGGGTTGGGGCTCTATTACTGCTGCAACAGGCGCGTATTTCGGTCGCTTTATATCTGACGTGGGGTTCTCACACCTCCGCTTTGGACGTGCTACCGGTATCGCTGGTGAGGGTTCGTTGGCAGGAGAGATCACAACTACACTGTCGTCGAGGTCGTCCGTTGTGTCAATGATGGGGTGCTCTACCTCATCGTCATTCACGGTTCTGTGGGAGAAGAAAGCAAAATATAAGGAACAGCACTCAAAATTTGTAATATTTTGTAAATGACCCACTTAGGAGTGTGACGTGTTAGAAATGGACTCTGTAGAAAAATTCAGATTCACGAGCCCATCCACATGTATTATATCTGGACCTACAGGATGTGGTAAAACTGTGTTTATGCTTAAAATCATTAAAGAAAAGGGAGAGATGTTCTCGAAATTTGTGCATAAAGTTATATGGTGCTATTCGACGTATCAATCAGTGTTCAACGAGCACCAAGATGATATTTTGTTCCACAAAGGCGTATATGACGTTAATTCGTTAAAGGGAAATGAACATACAATCATTGTAATTGACGATCTCATGTTGGAGATGGATAAAACGTTTGCCGAGACATTTACAGTATTCTCCCACCACTTAACATAAGCGTGTTCTTCATCAATCAGAATCTATTTTTCAAAAATAGATACATGCGCGATGTGTCGTTAAATACGCAATATCTAGTCTTATTCGCGCAACGTAGAGATGTATCACAAATTGGGGTATTAGCCAATCAAATGTTCCCGAATCAGCGTAAGGAGTTTTTGGAAGTTTATAAAGAAGCTACAAGCACGCGTTACGGATATTTGCTTTGCGACCTTCATCCGCGAAACACGTTTAGAGTGCTTCTACGAACGAATATATTTCCAAACGAGCCTGAAACGGTGTATATTCCAGAATGACAAAGAGACTAAAGAAATACCGTGAATTAATAAAAATCTATCATCGACTGCCCCGGGCAATGCAGCAGATGTTTATTAAAAATATCGACGCCGACTTTTTAAAATGCATCTGTGAAATCTGTCTTAACGTTATAAATTGCAATGTATCAATGAAAACCCATCAGAAGGCTCGCCTACGCCGCTACAAGAACATAATACGTGCACTCGCTCGTAAAAGTCAAACTGTAGCGAAGAAAAAACGAATTATTGTACAAACAGGAGGGTCATTTCTCCCCATCTTATTTTCAGTTTTGGGTCCTTTACTGACTAGATTAATATAATGAAGAAAGTGGTAGTGATTCCCCACGAGGTGTACGCTTCACTGCAAAGGAATCCAGACACGGATCTAGATCCCCGTTAAAGCAGACTTAAAAGAATGGAAAGCGAATTGCTGGCCCTATTAAACAGCGAAAAAACACCTGATGAGAAAAGAATCTTATACCAAGAAGCTCTGCAGAAATTTCTTCACGAGTACTAAAATTATAAGAGCCCTACAGAGATTCCTGTGGTTATTAGGCACAGCACGGGGGACGATGGACATGGCGACATAGGATCTGTGCCCGACGATACAGCTGACCAACCAAAAAGATTAGCCACACAACATATCGAACATGTATTAAAAAGCACCCTCCCACATACATTGATGAGTAAAGGCTTAAGTCTTTATAATCTATTGAATGAGGATCCATCCATAAAATGGATCGATACAGGCGAGCTCATTGTGGAAGGATGAAAGGTACACGGATCGAATATCGTAGACATTGTCCATGATCTGGTGAGAAAGTGGGATAGGCCATCACCATCAGGATGGAAGCATATTAAAGCAAGACTACAACAAATAAATGTCCCTAAAACGTTGATAGGAAATCTGAACAGGTTAAAAGACTTGGAACATGCAACGCATATGACACAGTTGAAGGAGCCGTCACCCCCGGCGGTAACACCTTTGAAGAGGAGCAAGAAGAGGTTAAACCAACCCTACCCACGTGCCTCTAAAATACGCAAATGGCTAACGTATTAACTAAACGCTATTATGACATTTCTAACCCATCTCTTACGGCGGCGTAGATAGACTGTACAGAAGTGTTTACGGAGTAGGAAAAAAAGATGTTGAAAGATTTTTGAGGGAGCAGGACGCTTATACGCTTCATAAGCCTGTAGAAAAAGGTTTAAAACAGCCAAGACAACGGCTTCCTCGATTGATTCTATTTGGCAAGCAGATTTAACAGACATGCAAAGATATTCTGTGTATAACGATGGTTACCGCTACATTCTATTCATAATAGACGTATTCTCTAGATATCTGTGGCTAGTTCCTCTGAAAAATAAATCACCTGAAACAGTAGCTAAAGCCACCAAAACGCTAATGTTAAAAGAAAACAGGGTTCCTGGCTATTTTTGTACGGATATGGGGAAGGAATTTATAGGCCGTGCTTTTCAGAACATGTTGACAGAGTTTAATATCAGCTATTACACAACCAATTCTATACATAAGGCTTCTTTAGCTGAAAGAGTTCAGCGCACCATAAAGGAACGCATGCACCGTTATTTTACACATAAAAACACATACAGATTTCTAGACATTCTGGAATCATTGGCATCATCCTACAACCGCTCACACCATCGCACGATTGGGACAACACCTAACGAAGTTTTAGAAAGAGGTACGCTCCCGAGAAGAGATGGATCACCACCACCACCACACTCTGCGCGCTTCAAAATCAATGATTATGTAAGGCTGTCGCGTTCGGGTAACAAATTCGCAAGGGGTTTTGAGCAAGGATGGACACGCGAGATTTTTAAAGTTAGGGCTATGAGACCTAAAGGTGAGATAATGATGTATTACATTGAAGATTTGAATGGGGAAGAAATCTCAGGGTTTTACCGCGAGGAATTGCAGAAAGTTGCGTTTAATTTAGGAAAAAATGTGTTTAAAATTGAGAAAATTTTAGGAAGCAAAGGTTCAGGAAAGAGAAAAATGTACCTGGTGAAATGGCTAGGGTACCCAGAAAGCTTCAACACCTATATAAAAGCTGATGCAATAATGAAGCTTAAATAGTATGCAACATGGCTCCTAACCATTTCTACGTCACACTCCCGTCCTCCTCGTCCCTGTCTGTACACCCTAACAACACACTAGCCAACTTTGTAACAGAGCTCCACAAGCACATTGAATTGGGTCGTGATTCGTATGAGGTGGGGATATGCGAAATTCAGCTGGACACCATCTTTTTAAATATTGAACATAAAGAAACCGTTTTTACGATTCTTAGAGACATTGACGAGTGTGAAAAAGCTGGGGTAGCTATGGATGAAACTATGCGTATCGCTCGGACTAAGGTTGCACGGTATTACAGTACAGAAGTAAGACTAGGACCGGGTCAATATGGTTCGGCCGAGGATGTTGTGAGAGGCTTAAACGTAAGTTTAAGAAACTCAAACCTTACGAATGATTTAGTGTACGAAATCGTAAACAACCCTGCACATACACTAATCCTAAAATCAAAGACTAACAGACGTATTAAAGACCATAGAAAGTTCCAAATTCTAGCCAATGGCCGATATAGCGCAGTCTTCCAAAGAGACACATTTCACGAGACACAGCATGACTTGTCCAGATTAATGTATCAATTGAAGATGGAGAAATTGGCTGAAAGGTCCCCAGACATGTGCTATATTTACAGTAATATAGTGGAGCACCAGTTTGTTGGGGATACCCAGGCGCCTGCTGCGCATTGCTCACATCCCCAACCATAGAGGAAGGAGTTTGAGTATTACATATGACAGACCCCATTATGTGAATGTCGCAACTAATTTAATAACCAATATCTCAATATATATAAGAACGATTGAGGGTGAAAACTTCCCATTCGGTAACGGGAGCTTAACAGTGAAGCTACACTTTCGACGCACTGAGTTATAATGGATAGAAAGCCTTTCACCGTCTATCGAGGGGTGAGATACCAGCGCGGTAGTGGACTTGGATCCATTTTTTCATCCATACTACGTACGGCTGTTCCTTTGCTGAAGACGGGGGCCAGATACCTCGGAAGGAAAGCGCTACAATCAGGTCTTAACACTGCAGAAGACATATTGGCCGGGGCTAAACCTAAAGAAGCTCTAAAAAAACATTTAAAGCGTACACGGAACGAAATCATCAAAGATGCAAAGAGAAAAATGCGTGGTGGCGAGAAGAAGAAGAGGGCTCCCCGGAAGAAGAAGGGGTCACGTGGTATTAAACGTAAAAGGCTATCAAAAAAGAAGTGCTGTAAGCGAATGAAACCTATGGTTGACCACTTTTTTGACTGATATAAGCTAAGGACATTGATCTCATGAATCACAGTTTGTTTACCACTTGTCGAGAGAGGAGTCACTATTTCGCTTCATCCACCCATGTAGTTCACAATGCTGTAAATCGGAGCTGTCCCTTTTTGAGCTGCCTCCAACCCAAGTTTCTATTGAGCACAGTGACTTTATTACAATTAACCCTTTAAACACAATTAGTTCCCCGAGTGCACCTATAGAATTCGTGATACCCAGCTCAGGCCCTTACTTTTTTGATCCAAGCTGTGTGCACATGTACGCTAAGCTACGTATAGCCCATTCTGATGGAACGGTCTGCGATGACAAATATGCTGTATACCCTGAAACAAACTTTCTGCACTCCATATTCAACCAGTGTGACGTATATTTAAATCAGACCAACATATCGGCAGGCACGGGGTACTATCATCTACGAGCCTATCTGGAAAATGTCCTCAACTTTTCCAAAGAAGCGAAGGCTACCTTTTTAAGTGCCGAGGGATATTATCAAACTAAAGATGAAAATAGTATAAAGGACAAATTTAAAAATTCTAAAAAGAAAATATACGAGTGTTTTGGACGGTTGCACACAGATTTCACTTTCCAGGAGAAGTTGCTTGTCAACGGGGTGGATATGAAAATAAAGCTCACCCGCACGAGTCCTGAGATCTGCTTAAATCTGGATGCTGATCAAGAGGAGGGTGCAAAGCCCGTTGTGGTTCACATTATGGACACATACCTCCGCGTACGGCGAGTGAAATTAAGTTCACCAAAACAACTAGAAATTGAGAAAAATTTACTAAACGCTACAGTGAAATATCCTATTAACAGAGTGCAAATCAAACTATATACGGTTCCTGCAGGGTTGGCATCGAAGCAGATAGAAAACATTGCCCTGGGAAATCTTCCTAAAAGGATATTAATCGGCATGCAGGACCATGCTTCGGTGAATGGAAAATATAAAAAGAGTGCCTTTAAATTCGAGAATTTCGGACTTAAAAATATAACTCTATACGTTAATGGCACTGCTTTGGGTGGAACAATGGGTACGGACTATTCATCAGACGCTGTGTTACCTCTTTGTGCCAGAGCCTATAGTAATCTGACCCATATTGCAGGTGATTGTGATGAGCTTGGTAATGGGGTAACGCAGGAAGAATTCATTGATCAATTTAACCTTTATCCGTTTGACATTACACCTGACTTATCTGCTAGCGTAAATACCCATTTAACCCCACAGCAGAGCGGAAACATCTCAGTGCGGCTGGAATTCGCCAAGCCTATAGACGCTCCTATTAGTGTACTAGTATATCTTGAATCGCAAGCCCTAATAGAAGTAGATAGATTTAGGAGCGTTATCACTGACTTTTAAAATGGATGCTAATACACTTCAGAAAGTAATGGAACGAGTCACACGTTCCAAATTTATCGGCGTGTTTGCGAAGAATGAAACATTGAGTTTGCCAAGTACGCGAGAATGCGGTAGTCTTATTGTGAACACAGATGTCATCGGTAATGAAGGGATTCATTGGATCGCTGTCTATTTTAAAAATAGACAGCGCCTGTACTATTTTGATTCACTCGGTACTCAACCCTGGAGTGACCCTATTATTGTAAAATTTCTCGCTCAGTTACATATTCCCGAAGTTGTATGGAACCCATTTCGTATACAAGGATATTTTAGTAATGTTTGCGGAATGTACTGCGTCTCATTTCTCACGCATATGTCATGTGATAAAGAATTTATAAATTTTTAAATTTATTTGACCCGTGTCACACTCGCCGAAACGATGAAATGGTATGCAGACAGATAAAAATCCGTTTTCCAATTGTACGTACTCGTTGTATAGTATAATGTTTTTGTTCGTATATTTGTAACGGTATATTCTGTAGTTGGTTATTGTACTGATTTCTTTCATTTAATAAATTTATGAAAATATATTGTCTTCTTACCCCAAAAAGCTCGAAAAACACATTATTTCGGTGTGACATTGCTGACTGATCAGTATATCCTCCGTATTCATGACACGAGATTCTTCAAAAGATTGTATAACACGTGTCAAATCCTCATCGGACCTTAAAGGAATAATGTTCATTCTTTTAAAACATATACAGAGTATACAGGCAGATCCCCATTATGTGAAGATATCTTTGGTTCATTTAAGAGGAATAACATTGATTACCATAAAAAATTTCGATTTTAGCATAATGGGGATAAGAAGTAAAACCAAATAACATTGATTGCCATAAAAAAATTTCGATTTTTGATGAGTATCTAAATGAAGTATTTGACGAGATACTACAACTCTCCACATATATAAATCGAATTATAGACACTTACATTTCTATGGTAGTCCCTTGCGTCGGATTGTAAGGAGCGTCACTGCAAATATCTTCAACGGTTTGCGTTGGAAATAATTCATCACGGTCAATCGCGTTAAAAAGACTAATTGCCGTTAATGCTGCAGTGTCACTTTCTTCATACAATTCCGGGGAGACGTACAGGTCCATGGTGGAGGATGTGTGACATTGCTGACTGATCAGTATATCCTCCGTATTCATGACACGAGATTCTTCAAAAGATTGTATAACACGTGTCAAATCCTCATCGGACCTTAAAGGAATAATGTTCATTCTTTTAAAACATATACAGAGTATTCAGACAGATCCCCATTATGTGAAGATATCTTTGGTTCATTTAAGAGGAATAACATTGATTGCCATAAAAAATTTCGATTTTAGCATAATGGGGATAAGAGGTAAAACCAAATAACATTGATTGCCATAAAAAAAATTCGATTTTTGGCGAGTATCTAAATGAAGTATTTGACGAGATACTACAACTCTCCATATATATAAATCGATTTATAGACACTTACATTTCTATGGTAGTCCCTTGCGTCGGATTGTAAGGAGCGTCACTGCAAATATCTTCAACGGTTTGCGTTGGAAATAATTCATCACGGTCAATCGCATTAAAAAGACTAATTGCCGTTAATGCTGCAGTGTCACTTTCTTCATACAAATCCGGGGAGACGTACAGGTCCATGGTGGAGGGAATGATTATTCACTGACGCGAAAATAGCTACTGTTACTCCCAACTGAAAAATATCCCCTTTTATATGCACAATCGCCAAGCTCCGCCCAAAAGACCAGATGTTCGTAGTGATTGGCTGCCGGTGTAGCTGGGTGGAGCTATGATGTGTACCAATCCGCTATAACGGGGCCGGACGAGTAATGACATCTTTATATTTTCTCAAAGAAATATATCCTAATTATATTTTTAAAAGAGCGTTCGGTTTCGCGTTAAACTGTGGGTCTAAGGTGGAGTGAAAGCCTTTCCAATTCGGCGAGAAATTACACTAGGAACAACATTTCTTGAAATTATTTGGTGTTTCTTATAGAACTTTTGATACTGATTCCAAATATGGTTTCAGAATTTTTCTATCACCCATAGTTTTCGAGAAAATAATATTTCCATTTACTCAGAGTTTCCCGCAGATCTTATAGACAATGCAGGTCCTGTATATGAGCTTTAATTATCTCGATGAAATAGTGAGCAATCGAGGTCTAGTATGAATTGTGCTAAATTTTCACTTCTAACACTAAATATTAAAAATCAAAGATTTAAGCAGTTAAGATGTAGTTATAAGAATATGACACCATACAAATTACGCGTAAATATAAAATATTTTCATTGTAGAAATAATAATAATAATGATAATAATAAGAATTGTTGTGAAAGGTGGTTTTTGTTCAAGTAGACGAAGAAAGGTTGACTCTCGGTCAGAAAAAGGTCTCTCGGGGGACGATTCGAAATGACCTAGTTTCTGCCTTTCCTCGTGTGTGTGTGTGTGTGTGTGTGTGTGTGCACGAGTTGTTTATTCGTTTATTATATATATATATATATATATATATATATATATATACGGGTTTGGGGAATGACAATCGTGTTTTGATTTTTCCGTAAATTTTCTTTTCATTTGGAGTGAAGGGAGACTTATCAGGGATTGGGGGGAAGGTCTCTCAACCAGCAGGTGTTCTTCGAAAATATAAAGATGTCATTAGTCGTCCGACCCCGTTATAGCGGATTCTGTTTTGGTTAATTTCAATTGATTAATTGCTTTAGATTTCGTTTTTTTTTCAATTTTCTTCGCAGGGGATTTGGGGGAATGAGGCTCGTGTGTTTCGTAAATTTTCATTTCGTTTCGTTATTCGTGACTTAAATATTTATAATAAAAATTAAGTGTGTAAAAATTATTTATTTAATAAACAGAATTTAATTGGATTCATCTACCGTCATATAAATATATATTGTGGTACACTATTTAAATGGATGATTAATATATGGTTTTTGCTATCTGGAATACATGGCGCTATCTGGCAACTGAATACATGGCGCTATCTGGCAACTCAGCCAGAATAGAGGTTTATAAAAGACCGAGAGACGACTGACGGAGTCATTACAAGCTCGGCTCCCAGCCGAGCAAGGACCTCTGGTCCTTCTCTTTCTGGCGCTTTGGGAAAACCCCTTAGAGGCCTCTTAGGTTAGGTAAACGAAAATAGCTTGGGGGAGAACTCCGCCTCCAAGTTGCATGCCTTGCAATCAAAGGCACCTACTCTCTCTCTCTCTCTCTCCTGCAGGTGTACCCCTCCCCCCCTTGGCTCAGCCAACTGACTGATTCAGCCAACTGGCTGATTAGGAGCCTATAAAACAACGCCTACTCGGCTGAAGTCTTAATATGCACTTGGCTCCTGCCAGGTGAACACCTCTCCTCCTTTCTCTCCTTTCTGGCCCTTTGGGGGGAATAGCTTGGGGAAGAACTCCGCCTCCAAGTTGCATGCCCCTTGCAACCCCGGTTGGCAACAAAGGGCCCTTTGGGGGGGGAATTTTTTCTTCTTTTTTTTTCTTTTTTTTAAATATATTTTTTTGCAACATCCCCACCTCCCTTGCAACAACCCCCACCCCCTTTGCAACATTACGTAATCACTTGCAACATTCTTGCACTCTAACCTTTTGCAGCTATACTACTGACAAGATTTTGTGCATATTGTAGTTTGAAGTTTGTCCGAACTTTGAGATGTGTTATTAACAGAAAACCCTCATCGGATTTTTTTACAGCTTATTCAGTCTGTAAAGCTGTAGGTTTGTAGAAACCAAAGGATTTTTTTTAGCTATTTCTACCAACTAATTTACTAAATTTAGCCTAAACTATTTGTTGACCAACGTACCTAACACTAATTTTAATATTTTATTTTTCAGCCTTTATAATGTAAATATATTATAAAATATTTTTTTCCTTTCTACAGATCCACTACGTCCAGTTTACATTTTGTACTGCAAAATAAAAATCATCTGTTTAGTTTAAAAATGACAAAAGGGGTAAAATTTCAATTGAAGAGTGGCATATAATTGTGTTTCTGTACAAAGAAAAAACATTGGAATGCTTAGGGTTTTGAAGCCTGTATTGTTTCTATAAAATTTCTTTGCGCCTTGGTGGTGTGTGGTTAGTGTCGTTGACTACGAATCCATCGGCCCCGGCAGGCGGCACGCAGCAAAACCCAACTGTTCATCTTTTCACACAATAAAAAAAATTGGTTGGTAGATAAATGGGTACCCTAGGTAGCCTAGTGGTTAAAACGCTGGGCTGCTGGTGGGGCGTGGTTCGGATGCCATGTTAAACCGTAGGTCTAAGGTGGAGTGACATGCTTGACCTTCGCCAGAATAAACAATTCAGGCGGAAGCAAAACCAAGGTAACCAAGGTTCTGTGGCCAAAGTTGGTCATAAAACCCCTAGTGTTGTATGGCCAAAGTGGGTCATAAGACCCCTATTGTTTGACCTATGGTTAAAGTGGGCATAAGATCCCCGTTGTTTGCTATGGCCAAAGTAGGCCATAAGACCATTGTTGTTTGGCCTATGGCCAAGGTAGACCATAAAACTCTTATTGTTTTGCCTATGGTCAAAGGTGGCCATAAGACCCATGTTTTTTGAGGGTCTTTTCCATTTGGCGGCAGGCGGTTTTTTTTAACCAAATTTTCACCAGTAATACTTTTTTGTGTGCTAAATACGAATCTAACACTCTTTTTTGAGAGAAATGAAAGGAAAATATCGAAAAAAAGATTTTAAATACGAACTACTTTATACCGCCACGAACTATTTACACTGCGAAATTCTATATATTTTTGCAATAATATAATTAGTATTGTATTATATAATAATTTATTAATTTATATTATATTAATTATTTTATGAATATTAATTATTTGTTTATATAAATTTAATTATTCCAAAATCTGTAGAATAATTATGGCAACTCGATATGATTAAGCATTCCGCGCGATTCATTATTGTTTCTGGAAATACGAGTAAATCATGGACGTGAATTATAATTTACAGTGGATTTTTGTGAATATTATATCAGAAAAAGATGCAGTGAAATTTTTTCGGTAATTATGTGTTTTAAGTAACTCAGTCATTTTACACACCAAAATACATTTTTCTAGTAGTATTTGATGTGATTTGTTCAAATATGACCTCCATTTCCGTCGGAAATGAGATCCAACAAAGCTATAGTACTTTGAAGTTTGGCCCATTTTCAAGGGAAATGGAGGTCAAAATCTAAGGAAAACACCTCAAATATTACTAGGAAAATGTATTTTGGTATTAATTAACCTAACCTAACCTTACCTAACATGAATATGTTATTACATTATCATTTGTATAATTTAGGTCTCGGGGGTACGGGGGCGGAGCCCCCGTAAAGATCACGCATCACAAATTGATCGATTGAACGACATTTTAGCGTCGGAAATTCAAAAATAAAAATATAACCCGATACCGATCAATTTGTGATGCGTGATCTTACGGGGGCTCTGCCCCCGTACCCCCGAGACCTAAATTATACAAATGATGCGAATTTATTTGGCGGAAGCGTAATGAAAACGAAGATATATTTAGAAAAATATTAAAGGATATAGCTGATTTCAAATAAATATTTCCCTTTCGTACGCCGTATAAAGTAGTTCGTATTTAAAATCTTTTTTTCGATATTTTCCTTTCATTTCTCTCAAAAAAGAATGTTAGATTCGTATTTAGCACACAAAAAAGTATTTACTGGTGAAAATTTGGTTAAAAAAAAACGCCTGCCGCCAAATGGAAAAGATCCTTTTTTGACCTATGGTCAAGGGTGGCCTTACTACCCATGTAACTTGTTTGACCTATAACCCTGTTGTTTGGCCTATGGCCAAGGTAGGCCACAAGACCCTTGTTGTTTGTCCTATGGCCAAGGTAGGACAAAAGACCCTTGTTGTTTGGCCTATGCCCAAGGTAGGCCATAAGACCCTTATTGTTGTTTCCTTTTTATAAATATGATGAATCATCACTCACTAGATTTGAAATGTGGCACTGTCTGACCATATAATTTTTGGCACAAAATTATGTGCACAGAACCAGAAAGCAGCAATAAAAGTCTTTACTTTCCGATCTTTCATTTTGTCCAGACATGTTGTACGTGTTTGTGGCACATGTAAAGAATACAGTGTGTATATACACTTTGCATTCCTTTGAGTCCAGTTTGTCGTCAAAACTTGGATTTATCACTCTAGTGCAGTAAATACCGGTATTTTTGGTAGAGTACCTACAGGTAGGTTTGGAATTTCAAAGGAATGGATCTGTTTGCAGGGAATGCATGTGTTTAAAAGTTTCTTTATTTCATGTGGTGTATTTTATAGTGTGTGCCTGTTCATCAGATGTGTTAAATGATTCTTCCTTAAAAGAAGAACTGGGTGCTTGGAGTTGTGTGTGTGTGTGAATAGACTTGAGTGTTCTGTTGAATTATCCTTTACACATTTATTAGACCTTCTGCATCAAGGTTAGTGACGTACTGATTAAAAAATTTAGCCGATGCCGATGCTGATTCTTTGCCTATATTTTAAAAAGTCAATTCCCTTTATACATTTTACTGTATCACAATGTAATGTGAAAACTTTAAATTTTCATATTTTTACATTTCAAATTTGTTTAAATGTTTTTCCGAAGCTCACTCTACAATATACGGTACTGGAATTTGTTACTCATATATCGTAGCTAAAATGATGTTAAATAGTTTTATTACTCAGTAATAACAATGTTATTTTGATTTAATAGGTTGAATACTAATATTTAAAGTAATTGGTTTTCCTTATGCTGAAGGTATTTTCTTTCTTCAACAATGCACAGGGCGTTCACAATGTCTTGTCACCCCAGTAAAATACTAACCGATTCTCGTTTTTCTTTCAGACCCATTTATCACTGATATAGTTAGATGGGCTGCCAGTTCTTGGTTTATCATTTACAGTTCCTGTTGTTGAACAGTTTCTTTTCCCATCTCAACAGAGTCCTTTTTGGAGGAGCTGCACGACTGAATCGGTTTTGGAAGTCTGCACGAATATTTTCAATGGTCTTACCATTACGTGGTCGCTCATGGACCCAGGTACTAGCCAATATACATTGTTCAATCGTATAGTTGCAGCGCTGTGATCACACATTTCAAATGGGTCTGGAGAAAAAACAACGAAAATCAGTTAGTATTTTGCTGGGGTGACAAGACATTGTGGACACCCTGCAGACAACAGCAAAATTTTTCAGTAAAATTTCAAGTCCCTTGTGGCCAATTTCAATAAAAAAAAATGGGGATCAATGAAAGAAAGCTACTTGACAAATGCCATTCAACTTGGACAAATATAAGGTAATGCACATACTAGGTTACAAAAACCTGAAGACCGATTACTCTCTCTCGGGGAGGAACTTGACTGAGACCGATCTAGAGAAAGATTTAGGAATCTATATCAGTAATGATCTCAAACCGTCAAAGCACTGTGCAGAAGTTGAAAAGAGGGACTTAAAAATATTAGGTCATATTAAAAGACAGTTTCAGCTTAGGAACAAGGCGACTGTAATGTCTCTTTATAATTCACTAGTCAGACCTCAACTCGAATATTGTGCGCAGTTTAGTTCTCCGTCAATCAGGAAGAATATAGAAAGGTTGGAAAGGGTACAAGCAAGGGCTACAAAATTGACCCCTTCACTGAGAATGCAAAACTACCAACGGAGATTGGAACGCCTAAATCTGCTTACCTTAGAGACCAAGAGATTGCGTGGTCAGGCTTATTCAAGTTTATAAGATGCTCAATGAAATAGACAGGGTGGACTACAGGAAGTTCTTCTCATTTAATACAAATCCGACAAGAAATAATGGGTTTAAACTGGGACTAAAGACATTTAGGACCTCTATCTGCGGCAATTTCTTTTCCTAAAAATAGTTAATATCTGGAACCAACTTCCCTCGGAGGTTGTTCAAGCCAAAGTGTAAATATGTGCAAAATAGGCTGGACAAAGTTCTGAATACTCTCATGGTTTAAGACTAAAATATAACGTAATCCTGCAGGAGTTTGTCTGCACAGTTTCTGTGTGTGCATTGCGTAATTGTAGAGCTAGGTTATATATTCTCCATTTTCCTGTAAAATTTCCTTCGCTACTTTTCCAAGGTCAAGGTATTTTCTTCAACCTTTTTCCTTACCAACCTCTGGTAGGGAGGGAGCGGAGGATGGGGAGAGAGCCTTATACTTTTCTATCCAGTTTTCTACTACTGCTAAAATAGTTAAAAGAAAAATGAACTAGTTTAAAAACAGAAACCTCCCGGAGTGGACCAGAAGGTCTTTGAGGCTTCTTCTTGTCCTTGTATCTCTCTCTCTCTCCCTCTCTCTGGTCGCCCACCCTCAGGAAAGATATTGACAGGCTGGAGCGAGTCCAGGCGAGAGCCACAAAGTTAATCCCTTTTGTTAGGCATATGGGCTACAATCGACGCTTACACGGCCTGAATTTGTTTTCGTTGGAAACTCGGAGGCTGCGCGGTCAACTCATCGAAGTTTTCAAGCTCTTACACGGGTTCGACAATGTTGATTTTAGAAGCATGTTTATTGTTTAGTTTAAATGATAACTCAACTCGCAACAATGGTTGGAAGTTACAGTAGATATGAAACGGTTTAGCACTAGTGTGTGTGGGAATTACTTTACTTATAAGATCTGTGACACGTGGAACAGGCTACCTTCAGAAGTTGTGAACAGTTCCTCTGTGGATCAGTTAAAAAAAAAGGTTAGACCAAATCTTGCACATTATTTGAGGATGTGTGTTACTGTCTTCTTGGGTGGCTGTTCGAGAAATTAGCTCTGACAATGTGTAGGAATTTTTCCCTGGCACCCGTTGCCATTAATACCTCCTCGGTATGGACCACAGTAGCATGACCGCAAAAGGAGAGAGTGCAATGCAACTGCAAATGTTGATCAATGTTGCAAAGGGGGAATGTTGCAAGAAGTTATGCAACAAGGGGTTATGCAACTATGGAGGAGGGGTTATCACTCAAGTTGCAATGAACTCCCCCAGCAAGCTGGAGGAGACCTCTTTGGGGGAGAAGCTGGGACGGCCTCACCCCCAAAGGGGTATATCTAACCTAAGAGAGGGTCTTTGGGGGAGAAGGTGGGACGCCTCATCCGCCAAAGGGGTATACCTAACCTAAGAGAGGGAGAGAAAGGAGAAGGAGAGAGGAGTGTTCGCCTGGCAGGAGTTCATCCGAGCGCCCGCTGTCTTATAAGATCCTAATCAGTCAGTTGGCTTAACTGGTTGAGTTGCCAGATTGCGCTATTTATTTAATTAAAGCATATATTCTGGCTTTCCTCTAGTTGGCATAATCCGTCAGCTGGCTTAAACCGCCAGTTGGCATAACCCGCCAGTTGACTTAGAAGGACTAACCAGCCAGTTGGTATAATTAAATAATATAATAACGTTTATATATACACATTCAAAAGAATTAAATAAAACATCATCACATCACTGTTTATTTAGACGAATTATTGGATTGGCATAATCCTAGTCAGGGGTGTACGTGCATTTGTGTGCGTTTGTCCCCGTCAGCTGGCTTAAACTGTCAGTTGGCCTAACCCGTCAGTTGACTTAGAAGGCCTAACCAACCATTTGGTGTAATTAAATAATAATAATAATGTTTATATAGGCTATACAACCAAAAGAATTAAATAAAACACCACCACATCACTGTTTATTTAGACGAATTATTGGATCCAATTTCACGAAATATATTGAAAATAAATATACAATCCTATACAAGCGAAGGAATATATGCAATCAAAAATAATAATAGCATAAAAATTACGAACTAGGAGTGCGTATATATATATATATAATAAAAAATAATAATATACAAACCCGGACCTACCCAAATTGTTCATTCTAACGAAGGCCAAACTTTCCACCCCACCCTAGACCTACAGTTTAACGGAGAATCTGGACCTACCCGAATTGTTCATTCTGACGAAGTTCAAACTTTTCACCCCGCCCTAGACCTACGGTTTAACGGGGAATCCAGCACCCCAGCATTTTCTCATTCATCTCTTATACAAAATGCCTTCAAAACAACATTTCTTTTTATTTGAAGAAAGAAAAAAAATACCCGAATTGCTCATTCCGTCGAAGGTCAAGCTTTTCATTCCACCCTAGACCTACAGTTTAACGGAGAATTCGGCCCTACCCGAATTGTTCATTCTGACGAAGGTCAAACTTTTCACCCCACCTTAGACCTACGGTTTAACGGGGAATCCAGCAGCCAGCATTTTCTCACACATCTCTTATACAAAATGCCTTCATAACAACATTTCTTTTTATTCCAAGAAAGACAAAAATACCCGAAACGCTCATTCCGTCGAAGGTCAAGCTTTTCATTCCACCTAGACCTGCAGTTTAACAGGGAATACTACTACAATAGATCTAATTGGCCTGCTGAAGTAGTAAGTTGACTTCTTTTACTCTCCATCTCACAGGTACACTCGGGTCATCGGGGATCTTCTTTTCTATTCCATGGAATTTTAGATCCTCCCCTTTTCCGTACTGTAACAGTTGAATTTTATCAGTGTTAAACTTCATATAAAATCCATGCAACATTCCTTAAAACTTACTACATCATTACCCCTAACCCATCCTTCATGCATTAAAAAAGTTCTACTTTATCGGCAACCTTTGTTTAGCATCCCCCGAATTGTTCATTCCGACGAAGGTCAAGCTTGTCACTCCACTTTAGACCTACAGTTTAACGTTGAATCCGAACCACGCAACAGCACGGGCGGGGCAGAAATTACAATGTCTTTGTCCGGACTCGACCTCTCACCCTACGATCAACACCCAGCATCTTAACCACCAGGATATCTAGGGTATCCATTTGTCTACCACCCCAACCAGACATTCATTTTCACGAACTAAACACATTTTTAGTCACACTCTGTCTAATTCTGCGTATCGTCAAAAACATTTAAAAACGTAGAAGATTGGGATCTATCCAACAATAAAGAATTATGAAATGCTTCGATATATATATATATATATATATATATATATATATATATATATATATATATATATAAGATCTACTAAGTCCTTTTTCATCGCATAGTTAAACGAATACATTCATTTCGACCTGTTCAGTCTCAATTGTTTAAGGTTCAAAATTAAGTGTCAAACTAGGTGCAAGAGAACAATTCTCTCCTACACCAAGCGGTCATGTGTGGCGGAGAGCGACTGTTAATTTTTATAGAAAACAGAGTTAATACATTTAAATTCAATTGTCTTCGCGTTCACGTTACTTTACGTGAGACGAGAAGGAAAGGAGGTAGGTACATGGAAGGGTGCATCGGAATGCGTCGTTTGACCTATATAGCAGCGAGGGAATACCCATGATGTCTCGCTCTGCTTCTCCTTACAATCGTTTTTTGATTTAAAATCACAATAAACAATACAAATGTTCCATGAGATTAATATTTATTTTTTCACCCTATTATCATCACTATAAACGGAAGATATGATCTGCCTTAAAAAATCTAAAAAAATAACTTCTTATCAATTCATGTTTTCAGCTTCAATAAACATCGATAATCCCCCCCCACACACACACATTGGGAGTACTCAACAATTGGAATTGAATTATATATATATATATATATATATATATATATATATATATATATATATATATATACAGGGCTATTTAAAATGATTCACCTGATTTCAAATGAGAATATTTTTTAATGTTACAAATACAGAGTGATTTGTGATACATCAACCAAAAGAAAAACTGTCCAAATTTTGTCTCTCACCTTATAAATGCTCTATGTGACTTCCCCTAGTTACACGAGCAACGTCGACACGATAGTCGAATTCCTCCCATACTCGCTCCAGCATGTCCGTTGTCACTGACTCTACGGCAGTAACACTGCGAGTTCGGGGCTCATCCAAAGATGTGGGCAACGGTGGCACGTACACAGTATCCTTAACGTCGACGAAACTCACGCTGCACTGTGACTACCAATTTACAGCTCGAAAACTGCAACACACAAAACGCCTTCTGCTGTGCGGACGCCATTTTCACACTGACTGTTTGTTGCTAGGCTAGGCCACGGCGTGACTTTGGAGCCCTCTCGCTGTGATCTTGTAAAACTCGGAGATTTCCTCTTTCATGTGGTGTATGCCCTGTTGATGCACGGCTGAAAGGTACGGAAGTATTCTCAGTTGAAATCGGATGAATCAGTTTGAATAGCCCTGTATATATATATATATATATACACAAACTCAGAATGGTTCCCTGAGAACATTATATGTTAAACACAGACCGTGCATGGAACAAGGAACTCTTCTGGGAAAATTAAATCCACTATAGTCCGAATAAGTAATGGTAAATGACAAATACCATAGTTTTTTTTTTTCCTTTTTCATGATTTTAGCCCGACGTGGGCAACGGGTCTCTCGCAAAGAGATCCCATAAATATAGCTTCCCTCACCAGCTATCTGCAAAGCAGACAGGATCCAGCTTTGGGACGTGGATCTAGGGTTTAAAGCAAGCCTAGATCCCTACACTCGGAACCTCTATATAAGTAAAAGACTCGTTGCATTCACGTCGTGTTGAATAAATCAAAGAAAAAGGGGGTAACTATTGTATTTTTAGCCAAAAAAACCAAAACTTAAACCTCAACCGGGACATTGAGCGTCCACTTTTCAAGGCACGAAACACGTCCGTTTAGTATACACAAACTCAGAATGGTTCCCTGAGAACATTATATGTTAAACACAGACCGTGCATGGAACAAGGAACTCTTCTGGGAAAATTAAATCCACTATAGTCCGAATAAGTAATGGTAAATGACAAATACCATAGTTTTTTTTCCTTTTTCATGATTTTAGCCCGACGTGGGCAACGGGTCTCTCGCAAAGAGATCCCATAAATATAGCTTCCCTCACCAGCTATCTGCAAAGCAGACAGGATCCAGCTTTGGGACGTGGATCTAGGGTTTAAAGCAAGCCTAGATCCCTACACTCAGAACCTCTATATAAGTAAAAGACTCGTTGCATTCACGTCGTGTTGAATAAATCAAAGAAAAAGGGGGTAACTATTGTATTTTTAGCCAAAAAAACCAAAACTTAAACCTCAACCGGGACATTGAGCGTCCACTTTTCAAGGCACGAAACACGTCCGTTTAGTATACACAAACTCAGAATGGTTCCCTGAGAACATTATATGTTAAACACAGACCGTGCATGGAACAAGGAACTCTTCTGGGAAAATTAAATCCACTATAGTCCGAATAAGTAATGGTAAATGACAAATACCATAGTTTTTTTTCCTTTTTCATGATTTTAGCCCGACGTGGGCAACGGGTCTCTCGCAAAGAGATCCCATAAATATAGCTTCCCTCACCAGCTATCTGCAAAGCAGACAGGATCCAGCTTTGGGACGTGGATCTAGGGTTTAAAGCAAGCCTAGATCCCTACACTCAGAACCTCTATATAAGTAAAAGACTCGTTGCATTCACGTCGTGTTGAATAAATCAAAGAAAAAGGGGGTAACTATTGTATTTTTAGCCAAAAAAACCAAAACTTAAACCTCAACCGGGACATTGAGCGTCCACTTTTCAAGGCACGAAACACGTCCGTTTAGTATACACAAACTCAGAATGGTTCCCTGAGAACATTATATGTTAAACACAGACCGTGCATGGAACAAGGAACTCTTCTGGGAAAATTAAATCCACTATAGTCCGAATAAGTAATGGTAAATGACAAATACCATAGTTTTTTTTTCCTTTTTCATGATTTTAGCCCGACGTGGGCAACGGGTATACTAAACGGACGTGTTTCGTGCCTTGAAAAGTGGACGCTCAATGTCCCGGTTGAGGTTTAAGTTTTGGTTTTTTTGGCTAAAAATACAATAGTTACCCCCTTTTTCTTTGATTTATTCAACACGACGTGAATGCAACGAGTCTTTTACTTATATAGAGGTTCTGAGTGTAGGGATCTAGGCTTGCTTTAAACCCTAGATCCACGTCCCAAAGCTGGATCCTGTCTGCTTTGCAGATAGCTGGTGAGGGAAGCTATATTTATGGGATCTCTTTGCGAGAGACCCGTTGCCCACGTCGGGCTAAAATCATGAAAAAGGAAAAAAAACTATGGTATTTGTCATTTACCATTACTTATTCGGACTATAGTGGATTTAATTTTCCCAGAAGAGTTCCTTGTTCCATGCACGGTCTGTGTTTAACATATAATGTTCTCAGGGAACCATTCTGAGTTTGTGTATACTAAACGGACGTGTTTCGTGCCTTGAAAAGTGGACGCTCAATGTCCCGGTTGAGGTTTAAGTTTTGGTTTTTTTTGGCTAAAAATACAATAGTTACCCCCTTTTTCTTTGATTTATTCAACACGACGTGAATGCAACGAGTCTTTTACTTATATAGAGGTTCTGAGTGTAGGGATCTAGGCTTGCTTTAAACCCTAGATCCACGTCCCAAAGCTGGATCCTGTCTGCTTTGCAGATAGCTGGTGAGGGAAGCTATATTTATGGGATCTCTTTGCGAGAGACCCGTTGCCCACGTCGGGCTAAAATCATGAAAAAGGAAAAAAAAAACTATGGTATTTGTCATTTACCATTACTTATTCGGACTATAGTGGATTTAATTTTCCCAGAAGAGTTCCTTGTTCCATGCACGGTCTGTGTTTAACATATATATATATATATACATATATATATATATATATATATATATATATATACACAAGAGAGAGAGAGACATACACACACCCGAGAGTATGGTGCCGACCTGAGTTACCCATTCCTTTCACACCCCTCACAGTTTCTAAGAATCATAAAATCGGGGATCTTTCTTGTCAATACTTTAAAACTTGCTGCACTAAGTTTTAAAGTATTGCTAATAAAGGTCTCTTTTGTGATTTTTAGAAGTTGGGGTGTGTGTGTGAAAGGCATGGGTAACTCAGGTCGGCACTATGCGCTCGGGTGTGTGTGTGTGTATGTGCCGTCTTCAGTTTTTGACTCTGTGTGTGTGTGTGTGTGTGTGTGCGTGTATATATTTAATTCAATTCTAATTGTTGAGTACTTCCAATGTGTGTGTGTGTGTGTGCGTGTGTGGCTTATCGATGTTTATTGAAGCTGAAAGCATGAATTGATAAGAAGTTATTTTTTAGATTTTTTAAGGCAGGTCATATCTTCCATTTATAGTGATGATAATAGGGTGAAAAAATAAATATTAATCTCATGGAACATTTACATGGTTTATTGTGATTTTAAATCAAAGAACGATTGTAAGGAGAAGCAGAGCGAGACATCATGGGTATTTCCTCGCTGCTATATAGGTCAAACGACGCATTCCGATGTACCCTTCCATGTATCATACCTGCCTCCTTTCCGTCTCGTCTCACGTAAAGTAACGTGAATGCGAAGACAATTGAATGTAAATGTATTTACTCTGTTTTCTATAAAAATTAGTCGTTCTCCGCCACACATGACCGCTTGGTGTAGGAGGGAATTGCTCTCTTGCACCGCGTTTGACACTCAAATTTGAACCTTAAACAATTGAGACTAAACAGGTGAAAATGAATGTATTCGTTTAACTACGCGATGAAAAAGGACTTAGTAGATCTTATATATATATATATATATATATATGTGTGTGTGTGTGTGTGTGTGTGTGTGTGTGTGTTATAATCCCTGCGTCTATGGCCCTGGGGTGGTTCGAATCGACGGGGGTTCTGGTTGGGAGGCAGCAACGGATATTTTCTCGCAATACTTTTCTTCTATAATATTCTAATTTCTTTCTTTCGCTATAGGGTCGACAGTTGTTAATTCTTCTCTTTCTATAATACTCTGATACTTTCTCTTGGTACTAAACTTATCGACTTTACTGACTAAATTCCTGAAGAGAACAAGGCTCGAAGGAAAAGATAAAAAACTTTCTTTGACTGTAGTTTACTTCTAAAATGTACAGGTAGTGCTCTGAATTTACAGGGGTAGAGGTTAGACCTCTTTCGACCATGGCTCAGGCCAGAATCTAAAAATTAAGGAGGCAAGGGGCCTCTGCCTCCTCCTCGCAGCGAGGCTGCTAACAAGGAAGTGTAGTCTAAGTAATCGAAGTCGGAGTGAAGAAGTGAAGTGACTTTTACAATTACATGCTTTATGCATATAATCTAAATTTTGGGGGAATGCAGTTTGAAGGTTAAGTTCCCCCCCCTTTTAAACACATGATCAGATGAAAGATTCCAAATAAAAAAAATAAAATAAAATAAAAACTAATCGTATTTTCGCCGAGTATATATTTCTGAAGGCGATATAATCTCGGAGTAGTGCATGAGTACAATTTAAGTACATTACTGAGTACATTTTAATTTTGATTTATTACAATTATGATTACGATTATGGATTAATTCACATTTCACAATTCTTACAGTGTTTTTATATTTATATATGGTTATTATATATAGTTATTATATATGGTTATTAGTATAACACAACGTACATGGGCACATACGAGATAATTTATACACGACATGACACACATGATTATAAGTTATAAATCTGAAATCAGAGGGACAAGAGGTCTTTCGTTTTCAGATGTTTGATTTATGCTGCGATGAGCGGAATTTGATCACCTGCCTCAGCATTTTCGAGTTCATTGCGGGAGGCGAAGTAATTAAAAATAAAAAGTAAAAAAATAAAAAAATAATAATACACGAGAACGTATTTGGATGATTTCGAACGAATGCATAAAGTTTTGCATTTCATAGACTGACACGAGCAAAATGAATATTTAATAAAACTGATATTGGACAATGGTCAAGATAAGATATGGACGTATGGGGGGTGGGGGAATATGGTCGAATAATAGTTATATTTATACTTATAGAGTGCACAGTTTTTTATTATGATGTTAAAGAATTTTCATACATTTAATACTAGAGATATGATGAAGGGAAATTAATGACGGGAAAATGTGAAAGGAATTAAGCTACTTTATGACGTCACAGCCATTCAAACCATGTCATACGTACAGTGTAAATGTAAGTCATTATTTGGGAGGACCTAAAAGAAACGAATTAAAGACAAAGAGTGGGTATCAAGGACTAAGAAGCACAACTACGGGTTCCAATCCTGTTATATGCAATGTGCATGCATAATCTAGGGACGAGGGTGAGATGCAAGACAACCACAATCAACTATAACAAATTCTATAACAAATAAAAATGGAAATATGGATACGACCAAACCATAGAAATGGTAGGTCGCATGGTTGTGACACAAACAAAAATAGAAAACAACAAATAAAAATTCTATCCAAACTCGCGTTAAGCGATTTTGGTTGTCATGTAAAAATGAATATTGATTACACTGCCCAACAAAAAAAAAAATTTTTGCTGCTGATTTAATTCTAAGACCTGTTTCTGGATAATATTTGATGTGCTGATTTAAAAAATCACCTTAGATTTTGTCCATCACATCAGGTTTTCGTGCAATGCAATATGCAATATGAAGCAGTTTGTAAAAGCTTTGAATAAAGAAGGTGATTGCTTTAATTACATATGTGCAGTCTTTCCAGGTCTTAGTGATGAGAAGCTTAAAGCTGGTATATTCGATGGTCCCCAGATAAGAAAACTGATGAAAGATCCGCAGTTCAGTAACTCAATGACCGAAACGGAGGCAAGAGCTTGGAATGCTTTTATGGCAGTAGTTAAGAACTTCCTAGGAAACAAAAAGTCTGAAAATTATAAAGATCTTGTAAAGGATTTACTTGTAAACTTTCAGCAGTTGGGTTGCAACATGAGCATTAAAGTTCACTATCTCAACAGTCATCTGGATAAATTTCCAGAAAATCTTGGTGATGTTAGTGAAGAGCAAGGTGAAACGTTCCACCAAGATATCAAAGTGATGGAAGAACGATACCAAGGAAGATGGGATACCCATATGATGGCTGACTACTGCTGGAGCCTGCAAAGAGATTGTCTTGACATCTCTCATTCTAGGAAGTCCTATAAGAGAAAATTTATCAGCACTGAAAAGTAAGAAAACAAGAAAAAGACAATGTTAAGAAAACTGGTCCCGTGCTTGCTTTAATATGGATTAATTTTTTGCTTATTTAAACACTTTTAATCACTTTATGTATCAATATTACCTTTGTATATTAAAGTTCACTCCCTACACAATTGTTTACTTTTCCATGCTGATTCTGAGTAGGTAAAAATGTATTTTTTGAAAAAAAAAAAATTGGGCATAACCCTGCCAAAATGCGATATCTCCAAAATATCCGTATTTGATTGCTCGAAAACCTGACGTGATAGGCAAAAACCAAAGTGATTTTTTAAATCAGCACACCAAAGTTACCTAAAAACAGGTGTTAGAATTAAATCAGCAAAATTGGTGTTGGGCAGTGTTATTCATTGTTCATTTTTACACACACACACACACACACATATATATATGAATAGAAACGACATAATATTAAGGAACGTTTCTGCACACGCGGAAGAGAAATAACGAATAAATGAAAAATGAGGCGAACCGCCCGGGAATCGAACCCAAGGCCTTCCAATTGCCGGTTGGATGCGCTACCATTACACCACGGACCTCAATCATTCACAAATCGAAATTCTCCTACATAGGGCAGAAACCAATGCCCTGAGAGGGCACCCTCGCAAATCGTGAATTTGTGCATTTAACTGCAATGACCACGCAGTATATAAATGAATAGAAACACAACATAATATTAAGGAACGTTTCTGCACACGCGGAAGAGAAATAACGAATAAATGAAAAATGAGGCGAACCGCCCGGGAATCGAACCCAAGGCCTTCCAATTGCCGGTTGGATGCGCTACCATTACACCACGGACCTCAATCATTCACAAATCGAAATTCTCCTACATAGGGCAGAAACCAATGCCCTGAGAGGGCACCCTCGCAAATCGTGAATATGTGCATTTAACTGCAATGACCACGTGGTCATTGCAGTTAAATGCACATATTCACGACTTGCGAGGGTGCCCTCTCAGGGCATTGGTTTCTGCCCTATGTAGGAGAATTTCGATTTGTGAATGATTGAGGTCCGTGGTGTAATGGTAGCGCATCCAACCGGCAATTAGAAGGCCTTGGGTTCGATTCCCGGGCGGTTCGCCTCATTTTTCATTTATTCGTTATTTCTCTTCCGCATGTGCAGAAACGTTCCTTAATATTATGTCGTTTCTATTCATTTATATACTGCGTGGTCATTGCAGTTAAATGCACATATTCACGATTTGCGAGGGTGCCCTCTCAGGGCATTGGTTTCTGCCCTATGTAGGAGAATTTCGATTTGTGAATGATTGAGGTCCGTGGTGTAATGGTAGCGCATCCAACCGGCAATTGGAAGGCCTTGGGTTCGACTCCCGGGCGGTTCGCCTCATTTTTCATTTATTCGTTATTTCTCTTCCGCGTGTGCAGAAACGTTCCTTAATATTATGTCGTTTCTATTCATTTATATACTGCGTGGTCATTGCAGTTAAATGCATATATATATATATATATATATATATATATATATATATATATATATATATATATCGAAGCATTTCATAATTCTTTATTGTTGGATAGATCCCAATCTTCTACTTTTTTAAATGTTTTTGACGATACGCAGAATTAGACGGAGTGTGAATAAAAATGTGTTTAGTTCGTGAAAATGAATGTCTGGTTGGGGTGGTAGACAAATGGATACCCTAGATATCCTGGTGGTTAAGATGCTGGGTGTTGATCGTAGGTTGAGAGGTCGAGTCCGGACGAAGACATTGTAATTTTTGCCCCGCCCGTGGGACTCGATCTCACGACCTCCCGATCAGCAGCCAAACGTTTTAACCACTAGGCTACCCAGAGTACCCATTTATCACCAACCAATTTTTTTCTTCACATATATTTTCATGTATCGGTCACGATGTCATTCCAAGGAATATGGTTTCAGAAATTTTATTTGTAATTTGTAATTATTTGTAATTTTAGACATGTCTAAATATGTGCAATATCTCGTTTCCTGCGTGTACGGCGTTGTGATAACAGAACAGTATTCAATTATTGGAAGTACCAAACTATTCCATAGCTTGTATATAATATTCACTCTTCTGCTATGAAAACTGCTCCATTTGATTCCCATTATTTTTTTCTCTATGGCTATGTTTTAATGCGGTAACGTTCTTCGAATGCATGTTTATGGACGTCACTATTCTATGCGACCTGGTGTTTTTGACTTTTTGTATTAATTGTGGGTTGTTTTTCGTTTCATAACTATTTTGTTGTAATTATTAACACGTTACGAATTGGAATTTGTAGTCATTAAAAGTTCATATTTTCTTCAGACCACTTATTTTGTGCGTTGAAATATGGGTTATTTGGGGTTAAAAAATTTTCATCGTTGCAAAGTGGGTGTTATCCAGGGACATGAGCTTGCAAATGCGTGCAAACAGGCAACATCCGGAACTCATTCCCACAATATGGGGAAAAGTGCGCTCCAAGGGTCACCCAAGCCCGAGCATTAACAGGGTGGGTAGCCGGCCCAACCTAACCCAGGCGCCAGCAGAGCAGCCGCGGCCCAACCCAATCTAGGAGCCAGTAGCCGGCAGCGACCCACAGTCTGACGTACTACTCTCGAACCAGTAGTGTCCTCGGGGACAAAATGAACTTCATACCCGAAATACTTCCTGCATGTGGTATAAGCAAAGTGACTAAAAAATAGATTTTATTTACACGAGAAAATATCTGAACTCCTTAACTTACTGTTAAAGTATTAAATTATTACATATAAAGACTAAAAAATATCATACAATAAATTATTCAGCGCAATGAAATACTAATAATACATTTATTTAACATTTGTGCCATTCTGATTCGTGTGTGTTTCGTCCTTTCAAGATAAGCACACCGGACAAAAAATTAGTCACCCCTAATAGCACCGATAGTAGGAAGTTCAAGGTCACACAGAGGGCGCTGATGTAGCATTGGTAAGTGACAAGTAGCGGTGACGTAGCACACAGGATCAGATCTGTTTCGTGAGGTGGTGAAGAACAAAGTGTGTGTTGGATATAGTCTGCAAAATGGGTCGTGAGGCAGACGTTACTCAGTGGCAAAAAGGAGCCATCGTGTTTGGCAGAGCCCACGGACACAAAATGTCTGAAGTAGCCCAATTTGTTGGTGTGTCAACGCGTACTGTCCAGCGAGTTTACAAAGAGTGGTGTAGTTCGCAATCAACTGAAAATCGACGGCGTAACTGTGGCCGGAAAACAATTCTCGACAATAGGGACCGCCGCCATGTTTCTCGTCTAGTAACTGCAAATCGTTTTCAAACCAGAGAACAATTGCTCCAAGAAACCAATGAGGTTCTCCAGCGACCAATTTCCGAACGGACATTGCGAAGAGAACTGCATGCGATGGACATCTGGAGCAGGGTACCACGGAAGAGGCCGCTGTTAACAAGAAGTCACAAATTGGCACGTTATAAATGGGCTCAGAGGCACAAAAACTGGACTGCGGCAGATTGGAAACGTGTAATTTGGTCCGATGAGTCCCGTTTTTGTTTGTTCTCCAATGATGGGAGGCGACGAGTACATCGCAGGTCCAATGAAGCCTTTAATCCTGAATGCGTCGAAGGTGTTGTTCAGGCTGGAGGTGGTTCCGTGATGTTCTGGGGATGTTTTTCGTACCACGAAATGGGCCCTCTCGTTCCAGTGACGATGAATTTGAACCAGCAGGCGTACCTCCGCATACTAAACTCGCCGGATTCGTGCGGTTATCAAGGCTAGAGGCGCCGTCACATGTTATTAGGTACATTCTGAGAGGGGTGACTAATTTTTTGCCCGGTGTGCTTATCATGAACTAAATCTAAATTTCGCGAGCGAACCATGCAAAACCCTCACACCCGAAAAATAATCGAGTCGGATATTGCACGTTTCAGAATTCCAATCAAGGAATTTACGCAGAGCTTACGCACTACAAATTCAGAAAGGACCATTTTATTCACTCACAATGTAATGTATACAAAAATTATACAAGTACGTTAAAAATCCTCAAAACTTTATTAATATTAAAATCCACGTCCCACGCATGCAAATGGGCTTTGTTTTTAACTTACGATAACTAATAATAATGAAACAAAACACTATTTTTTTCGACGCATATACAAAGTGAGAGACTGCATTAAATACATACATACATACATATACATATTCAAGCAATTTTATGTCAAAACATTGTTTCCAACAAAGACTAACCAAAACTATCTAATTTACGATAAAAGTCAGATTTATTTTTTATCCTATCCAGTTACGAAAACTGTTGCGGTTTCGGATTAGGATTTGAGTACAAGTGATTAACACAAACTGCACGGAACTTATCATGGCAGTCCTTTTAAGAGTTCAATCCAAGTTTTGTACTCCCCTAACCCCTAATGCGAGACGAGTAGCTGGAGGGATGATTTCCAAACCTACAGTAACATGGCTTATAATCCCTTTAGAAACTGAAGTATCAATAATATCGACACTAATCTACAGGCAGATTTATTTACACTGGTGAAAAGTATTTTTTTTATTCAGCTTTAGAAAAACACGTTTTACCAATTTAAAATATTTTTGTGAGGTAGTTTCTGCAATATATGTATACAGGGTGTACACAAAGTCAGGATCTATTTTTGTGAAGCACTTGGAAATTATATGGAATTCAATCCTAAAATGATAAAGTGGTAACATTTATTAAATAATTAAGAGTAGGATTCGACGTGACGCCCATCAGTATCCCTGCACAGCTCAAATCGTTCCGCAGCATTTCTAAACACATTCTGGAGCATTTGCGGGGTTATGTTATCTGCAGCAGTTCGTATACGTGTACGTAAGTTTTCAAGACTCGTAATCTTCGTCTGATAGACGTGCGACTCGATAAAGCCCCATGCAAAGAAATCTAAAGGGGTTAAATCTGGTCATCTCGCGACACAAGGTCTGTTGCTTCCGCGTCCGATCCAGCGATTTGGAAAACGTCCATTTAGATAATCCTGAACAATTTTGGCATAGTGACAAGGAGCACCATCATGTTGATAGACGACGGGGATAGGATTGTTAGTACCGTCGTCTATCAACATGATGGTGCTCCTTGTCACTATGCCAAAATTGTTCAGGATTATCTAGCAGGATTATCTAGCAAATCGCACGTCTATCAGATGAAGATTACGAGTCTTGAAAACTTACGTACACGTATACGAACTGCTGCAGATAACAACCCCGCAAATGCTCCAGAATGTGTTTAGAAATGCTGCGGAACGATTTGAGCTGTGCAGGGATACTGATGGGCGTCACGTCGAATCCTACTCTTAATTATTTAATAAATGTTACCACTATCATTTTATGATTGAATTCCATATAATTTCCAAGTGCTTCACAAAAATAGATCCTGACATTATGTACACCCTGTATATACACTCGTATATTCATTCAAAATCTAAAAAGTTTTCAGTTAACCTAATCTGTTATTATTTTATCTCAGTCTGATTAAAAAGTTAACTAAACTGGCGAAATATTCAAGAGTAATGTTGAAATGATTTTTTGTACCGATATTAGAAAAACGCATTTAACCCTAATAATAAAGTTAATTTTACAAGACTTGAAAACAACTTCACTGTAATTAATATAACCATTGTTCTAATCATGGAAGTCTTTTTGCAGTTGATCTCGCGAACAAAGATTAAGAACTTGACATGAACACAAATAATTCCTGACTGGCATAAACTATGATAGTATTAAATTAAATCAATTTTTATTCAGAGTTCTTCATATGAGAGGAATTCTCTCCATGTCCTGGGTAATTCTTCCAGACTTCTCTGAAGGCTGGTTCCCCATGTTTTAGAAATAATTCTTCTACATAACGAAGTCAGTTTCATTGGCCGTGAAACGGCGTCTATCAGCATATCACAGATGGTGTCATCTTTCACGTGCGGCAGCACACCTTCTTCGTTAATTAATCGTCTAGTTGATGCCCCAGCAGCTAAGAGCAAAGCCACGATATTCCAGTCCATATCCCTCACTGCACACTCTAAAGGAGTTCTTCCTAGTTGGTCTCTTGTATCAACTTCAGCTCCTGAAGCTATTAATAATCTTGCTAAAGCAACTTTCCTCTCTAGAACTGCCAAATGAAGGGGTGTAAAACCTCTTTCAGAACGAGGACTCAGTGCTATAGATGGAGTGATCATACCTCCAGAACACATTTCACTTAACATGACCTTCAGAGCTATTTCTTCGTCCCTTCTGTCAGCTCCAACGATAATATGAAGAGGAGTTTTCTTTTGTTCATTAGGCTTAAAAGCAGCCCAAGGATAGGCTTCAGACAAAGCGACGATTCCTTCCAGACTGGTACCCAAAGAATTTACTGCAAAGTGGAGAGCGGTGTTTCCATGCTTATCTTCAACTCTGGCATCTGCTCCAGCATCTAATAGCGTTTCCACCACTTGTGAATGACGGACAAAGGAAGCGTAGTGCAGAGGGGTTCGTCCTAATTCATCGAATCTGTTGAGATCGGCTCCATAACGTATCAAGAGGTCCACCAAATCTGTAAATAAAATAATGTTTTGAATCTTATATAATAAACGGTTGACATCTTACATGCTGAAGATTTACTTTGTGAGTTTACTTCAGTACACAATATCTCAGCCCAAATTAATAAAGAAATATGTTAAAGTGTTTTGTTTTTTGTTTTGTTTTTATATTTTTGTACATTCATCACCTCGTACTTATTAATCAGTCATTTATTTCAGTTCTTGTTCATCTTTTAACCGATGAGGATCCCCCCAGTGGGGAGGAGATAAACATCTTTTTTTTTAAACAAACAGTTTCCTTTACATCGGGTATTATTTTTTATTTTCTGAGTATGTGCATTTTAGTGGTATTTTTAGTGGTATTTAATTATTAAAATTTTTACACTAGAAACATTGTTTTGAACAAATTTCTTTCCTTTAAAAATGATAACCAAAAAGATCAAAAGCACTTTTATTTGTAAAACGTGTAAGCGCGTACACATTCTCCAAAATAAAATAACTTCAAATGATTTAAAGATAATTGGTTTAATCATAATCAGAAAAAGCTTCACTGTGACCATTTTCTGATTGATTTCAGACTGAAAATAAGTTCATCTATTTAGTTAACCATCGTTGCGAGGTGACGAGATGAAACAAATATTTATTTGTGGGGATTAAGGATTGCTGTCACAAAAACAGTTAAAGGAGTTTTAGTGATATAACGTAAATAGTTTTGAATTTAAACTTCTGAAGTATAAAGAATTAAGTCTAGAAATAATTATGATATTCATTTTGATTATTAAGCTTTCACATAGATTTAAACATCATCTATAAGCAGAGCTGGGCGGTAACGCGTTACAAGTAACGGCCGTTACGTAACGCGGTACTTTAGTAACGGTAGCGGTAACGGCGTTACATTTCAAATAAAGTAACTCTTTCAGTAACGACGTCACTTTTTTAGGGAAATACATTCGTTAGTCTTACTCGTTACTTTTTATCGTAGCTCGCAATTAGTTTCTTTCGATCCTCACTCATTATTCATTAACCATTAAAAATTTGTCCCTTCACTATGAGCGAGGTGTGCATGTTGGTCGTTGGCATGCTGGCAGCCGGAGCTATAGAAGAATAGGGACCCCAGCCTTCTTTAGTTAGGCTTATAAGGCTAACTAACGAAAATATCACGACCTAACCTAACCAATCGTTAGGTTAACTGTACGCCCTTGACGATTGGTTAGGTTAGGTCATGATATTTTCGTTAGTTAGCCTTATAAAGCTAACTAAAGAAGGCTGGGGTCCCTATTCTTCAATAGCTCCTGGCAGCCTACCCCCATCCACCCTCTCCCCCTACACTGACAGCACTGTCAAAGTAAAAAGGCGAAGAACCCTGGAGCAGGGAGGGACCTACTTTCAACAGAGGTTTCGTCATTCCTCTCATCTGGGCCTTCACGGCACGTTAGCTCTGCATCCTTCCCATCCACTAACTTTAAAAATATGTTTATTAAACTTAACACTCCTATACCATCAAGTGCCGCTGTCGAGAGGGTTTTTTTCAGTAGGGAAGGATATACTGCGTCCGAAACGAGGCTTACTCTTAGATGCAACTTTTGAGAAGCTTGTTTTCTTAAAGGCCAATAAAGATCTTTTGAATAATAGTTCTTAAGTTTGTATATTTAGCTAATAAATTTCAATCATCATTGCCATGCACAATAATTCATTTGATTCATTTCTTTAGTATTTCGTACTATTGTTTTGCAAAACTAAACTTTCCTGGTATATTCTAACATTAGTAAATTAGTATCAATAGTATGCTACATTCTCTGTTATGTTGCAGTAATTTTGTTTCACTTTTTTTAAAATATTATGCCTTATAAGTCAAAACAACGCAATGAAGGCATGCACACACTTCATAGCCTATGCATTAACCAGTGGATACAACACACTCGCACAAGCGAATGTTTACATAATATAATATTTTATGTATATATAAATTATAATATACCTATGCATACATATAATATATTTACATTTCATTAAAAGTAACGGTAACGAGTAACGGTGCCGTTACTCGTTACTTTTTGAAAATGGTAACTGTAACGATAACGGCGTTACATTTAGAGGGTCTTTTCGGTTTTAGGTCCGGCATTGGATTTTTTCCATGTTTTTTATATAGGCGTAGATTTCTACGCTGATTCCATTTCTGCAGTCCGTTTCTTGGAGAAATAAACACGAAAAAAGTTATGGCCCAAAACCTTTTATTCAAATATCCACCAATACTTAACTTAACCTACTCTAACCTAACTTGACAAATGGAAAGCGTATGAACACATCGAACAGCTCGAAGGGTACAGCTTCAGTCACAAAACAGTGAACCACAGCGGAAACTTCGTGGACCCTTCAACTGGAGCACACACGCAACGGATGGAGTCGACGTGGAACCAACTCAAACGCGGTAACAAGCGCCGGTGTGGTACGCACCGTTCCATGATCGACTCGTATCTCTGCGAGTTTCTTTGGCGTCGCCGACACGCAGGCAAAGCTCTAGTGCGCCAAATGCTGAACGATATTGCGCAGTTTGGCAAGTAGCAAACTTTGGTTTGTGTTCCGTTCTGTGTTCTGGAAACCTGTGAACGTAATAAACTTCCACATAACTTTTTTCGTGTTTATTTCTCCAAGAAACGGATTGCGGAAATGGAATCAGCGTAAAAATCTACGCCTATACCAAAAATATGAAAAAAATCCAATGCCGGACCTAAAACCGAAAAGATCCCATTGAGACTGTAGTAACGGTAACGGCATTACATTTATAAAGTAACGAGCACAGCACTGTCTATAAGAAATTAACACAACAGAACTCACTGAAAACAATTCGTCGACCACAAGCACTGTACATTCTTCAGTTAAACGCACATTGTATTTTGTCTCAAGTTAATAAAATGTTACTCAAGTTTTTTAACCTAAACTACTTACTTAAAACACACTGTATATCCAAAGCAGCAACTTTTTGAACGTATGACGGGGTACTCTGTAAACCACACAAAGTGCTTCTCATGACATTGCTACTTTCCTGAAGCAATATGTTTATAGACACTGGCACCTATGCGCTTTCATACTTGCCAACCTTATCGATTTAGGCGGTAGGCTACCGATTTGAAGGCTATTCTACCGTCTATTCTACAAATAACATCAAACCTTTTATGCTCGGAATGCACTAGAGTGCATCATTTAACTTTTAAGACTAGATTTTAAAAAATTTCCCGGGGACGCATGCTCCCGGACCGCCTGGCATTGATTACAAACCCTACCGCTTTTACTTTTCAAAATGTTGGCAAGTATACTCTTTTGCTGTCTGAGATAAACTCAGCTTAGTGCGCCAGTCATTTCTTTGGAATGTATTGTACCTGAATACATCTTGTGGATACTCGTTCTTGTGTGTTAAAATTTTGAGATCCGATACTGATGCCAAAAAGTGAGACGATTTGATTTAAGAACTTTGCTTATTTCCAGCCACTGCCCAACGGTAACCTCGTTCCGTTTCCGCAAGAGATCTTCCCATTAAATTGCTAAATTGAAGGAAATAACCAGGTTTTCTTTGTTAGCGATGCTCAACACTGGTATTCAGCTGTTAGTACAGTTTCATAGTGCAGCATCAACATCAAACTTACTCCATTTTATGTGGTAAATGAGTGGGTAGATGAAAAAATTCTAATGTACCCGATAAAAATAACCAACATTTTATTTATACATACCATTTTTCCCCATTTTTGCTGCCAAGTGAAGGGGAGTCTGTCTGTTTTTGTTTTTAGAGTGAACGTCCGCTCGATTTTCAAGCAGTAGTTTGGCAATCATGAAGTATCCATATTCACAAGTGATGTGGAGGGGAGTTTGGCCATTTGAGTCCTTCTGATTGACACTCGCGCCTAATCCAAGCATTAACTGAACTGTTGAAAATTTGTTAATTCATAATGAAAGGGATTAAGTGTTACGCAATTATAGTGGCTAAATGTACAAGTTCCATGTTTTAAAGACTAATTCTGGCACTAGAAAAATTCAGTCATCTTTGGCTGAAGGTCATAACACGGCAATAGACATTTGAACAATAAAAAAAAAACACTATGAAAGTGTGTAGTTTGTTTTGGCATTTGAGCACCATTATTTTAAAATTCGAAATTCGGACCATATACAGAGAAAAAGCAGGTTTCAGTT
Source organism: Bathynomus jamesi (assembly GCA_023014485.1). Lineage (NCBI taxonomy): Eukaryota > Metazoa > Arthropoda > Malacostraca > Isopoda > Cirolanidae > Bathynomus > Bathynomus jamesi. The sequence continues at coordinate 148,489 of JAJOZX010000227.1, forward strand.
AAATAAGTGTTTGTGTATCAGTATCAACAGATGATAAATCAATTTAGTCGGTGACGACGTTCTTTCAAATCTGCGTTACCGTCAGAAGATTTTAAAACCGGTGACGCAGGATGGTTTGTATCTACATTATTAACATTAACGTTTCATGACTGATTACACACACACACACACACACACACACACAATGTTTGGCTTCCATACAGAACCGCGACACTTGCCCAATTTTAAACCCGATAACTAACTGAACCTAACCTAAGTAACCTAGCCTAACCTTAATTGAGGAGTCTCCTTCCGGAGGCGTCTTATCGCCGCAACAGTGCATTTTTCTTTTATGGCTGAAAAATACAGCCAAAAGTGTCCTGAATGTGAATGCGGTGGTACATTGTTTAAGACCGTTAAGGAACTGTAATATCTTCACTTCCCTGTAGGGGGGGGGGGTTAAAAGCGGATAGTGGACGTGCATTTATTTAGGGCTGGGCATCCGGGATATTATTTCACCCCATACTCAAGCGAAAGCGGTTTTCAAAGTTTAAAAAAAACAGGTGAATGAAAACTTCAATTGTGAAAAGCCTGTGTTTAAAAGTCTCCCCTGAAAATAGAATACCGGGAAATCCCGGGATCGATGACAGTTTTTCTGGGAAGCGAGAGTCTACTTTACTTCTGGGATCCCAGGTGCCCAGCCCTACATTTATTTTTATTATTTTCACATCACGTTTTCTCTGAACTTCTTTGGTGGCGGTAAAACGCCTCCGGAAGGCGACGCCTCATTATTATATCCCCATTTTCATGATAAAAGATAATATTTATTTATAAAGATAATTCATCGCGATACCGCAAATGTCGGGATACACGTCGTGACAAGTTGTGTGCGTGTGTGTTAAGCTAAAGATCGTCACGATTCCAGAGGTAAGACACACATCACATCTTCGCATAAGTGAAATAACGATTTTTTAAAACTCTTACTTAAAAACTAATTGACTTAACCTACTTTATTTTATTTATATATATAAATGAGAGAGAGAATTACTCGGGGAGGTTTCTGTTATTAAACTGGTTCATTTTTTAACTATTCTAACAGTAGTAGAAAACTGGATAGAAAAGCATAATGCCCTCTCTCCACCCTACCAGCCAGAGCGGGTACGGAAAAGGTTGAAAAAATATCTTAATCCTGGAATAGTAGCCAAGGAATTTTTACAGGAAAGAGAATATATATAAGCTAGCTCTACAATTACGTTATAGACAAAGAGATAGCGTACACAAGATGGCACCGTTGTATAAACTAACTAATAATTTTGTGCTGATCATATGGTACCGATCATATGGTTGTGATTTCATGCACAATATTTACAGCTCTATTTACAGAGGTATCAGTCCTACAAAAACTCCATGTTCCACTTCAGGCTAGCCCCAGAATGACTGAGAGAGATGTAAAAGTTAAATTCTTCATGTCTACACCCACGTACGCGCAAAGCAGGGCCAGGTTTAGGACTGTGGGGGCCCCTGGGCTGGGCAGTGATTTGTAGAGACCTCGGGCAGGGCCGGGTTTAGGATGGAGGCCACTGGGCAGTGACTGACCGGTCATCTACTGTAATTACAACAGTTCTCACTTCTCCAAGCCCACTAGCATCTGGACTTCACAGCACGACTTTTTATTATTTAAATCACAAACACAAAGTATATCACATAACAATTTTATTCTATAATATATGCCTGCCTGCGGATATAGAAGTGACTTACAACTGAACAAGAGCATGCCAGACAACCGAGAAAGAACATTACGCTTATGTTCGTATGACAAAAGCAACAACAACTACAATTTACATTACAATACAGCATACTGTCAATTTTTATAGACCAAACATTTTGTCAAAGATCCAGCACCTTGAGAGCCTTGCATTTAGCAGCCATTGATGAGCTCGTCGAAGTCTACTTCAAGCAAAATGTCATATTCATACTCATTAGTGATTAAAAGGGGAGCCGTTCTCGTGTCATGGTTGTGCGAAGCCTATTCTTGACGAGTTTCATTTTCGAAAACGAACGTTCACTACCGCAGTTGGTAACCATCAACACGAGATACATACGAAGTGCTATTTCTACATTAGGAAATACATTTTTAACACGTTTATCAAGAATCAGTTTGTACAGAAGATGTTCTATGCCTCTATTATAGTCTTTCTCATCTTTGAACATTTTTGAGAATTTAGCAAACTGGATAAGCTCAATACCAAGGTATTGATCCAGCTCGTCTTTGTAGATGTTGACGAGTTTTGTCGCTGCATTCTGGATCTCTTCAGGACTGAGCGTTTCCAGTTGACCCAAGAAACCAAACCAGGAGGAAATTAGTTCATAAGCAGAGAGCCGTTGTGCCAGAGAGCTGAGAAACAGATCGATAACCGTTATGTAATTTTCAGCATGAAACTTTTGCGAAGGAGAGAGCTCTGCTTCCGGCGCTCTACCATAATTGAATGAATTTAGCCGCACATTGCGTCGACGCTAGCGAGTCTGCACATATTCTGTTGTGCCAGAGTAACGTCACAGAAGAATTACGAGGAGATTCAGTAAAGCTTAGCGAAACTTAATCAATCAATTATTATTTAGCAATTTTTTTATTTATAAGTTTATTTTACTTATCAATTAATTAATTTCCATAATTATGTTTGATTCTCCTCATGACTCCGAGTCTATTACAAACACCATAAATATTTTTTGGGACAGTTTTGTAGGGGGGCTCTGGGCAGCTGGCCAGTCTGCCCTGCCCTAAATCACGCCGGCAAAGTGATGAAATACTTCTACAATCTACAGGAAAAGGATAGAAACAAGAATTTTTCACACCATGTCCTCATCCGTCACGTGCATCCAGCCACCCAAGAGAAAGAAGATAAAGAAAGAAATCGTGACGGCAGAAACGCAACTCTACCTCAACTAATCCATGCCATGTATGTTTTTAAAGGTTTTTTTGGTTCGTTATGAAATTACGTGTTTCTACAAAATATTTTTCTACTCTATGCTTAAACATATTAACAAGGCAGGGAAGTGTGTGTGTGTGTGTGTGTGTGTGTGTGTGTGTGTGTGTGTGTGTGTTCTGTAAATGAATGGATGTCTGCCAGCTCTTTGAATATAGCTAATTTTCAACCTAGATCTCCCGTCGTGAAAGGTATTTATGCAGCAAGTGATATATATATATATATATATATATATATATATATATATATTAAGTCGTTCATACTTCGCGGTGTTGTGCCAGCACGAGAGAGAGAGAGAGAGAGAGAGAGAGAGAGAGCTTACCCATATTTATGTCATTATTTTCAACAGAGATGCATATGGCAGGGCGTTTGTCCGAATTAATAGCAAATCTAGTGTCAGTGTCAACTCCTCCATCGAATAATTCTGATGCTTTGATGACGTCATTATTCTGAATAGCCAATAGGAGTTGAGAATTTAAAGTCCAACGTTTTGTCGCAGCAGTTGCCATGATAATCTCTGTAGGAAGAATTTCATTTTAGAATCCTGTAATTATCGTACATCATTTGTAAACATTTTGCAAGTTTGCTTCACATACTCTTGTTCAGCTCATAAGTTAGGCCCAAACTTTGTTAAATTCTTATGACAAAACCGGAATTTATGAACGAAGTAAATGACATTTATTTATTTTTCATTAATCAGTATTATCTACAAAGACTACTTTTAAAATGTCTCCTTCAAATCAAAGGAAATAAATGGAGCATGTTCGCTAGTTTTCAACGTACATCTCTTCATTAGAGTCGTGGTGAAAAAACCAGGGGTCCTAAAAATCTGTAAGGCTTTACCCCCTCTTCATCCTCTCACCCAGAAAAATATTGATCTTGTACATTTACAGTTTGGGAAAAAGTTCGCCGAAAAATATTTCAAGGCGGCCGAAAAATTACTGATAAGTAAATTTGGGTTTTTGTTTTTGAAATTTCAATTTTCCCCAGAAAAGAATGAAAAGATAGTAATTTTTTATTTTTTCCGTAAATGTACATTCTCAAGTACGCATTGGATTCTTTAAAGAAATATGCGTATTTTGTGCAAAAGCTCACTTCAGCATTTGAAATTAGTAGTGTTATACTTATATGATAACATTGCATAAATTATTATTTGAGGCGTCGCGATTACGAGGGGCGAACTCGCCAAACCAGTTTGAGATAGACGCGTTTAAACTGTGACTACTGTGTACGAGGGGCACATAGCGCAAATACACGCACTGAATAACTACATTTTGAGCGTACGATGGGGGTATTTGGCTATACCAAGTTGCCCGTGGATGGGGGAGGGTTGAACTATCCATTCGTGGAACAATCGGAAAATCGTCAATGAAGCGAGTTTGCCCCTCGTACTCGCGCGCCTCATTTACATATTTAAATACTGTGGATCAGAGAAAAAACCATGATGTAGCTTACAGGTTGTGAAAATACTATTACTAAAGTATAAAGATCTTCATTCACTCTTCCCCCTCGGGAAGAGGCGCGAACGTAAAAAAAAATGTTCCTAAAACGACCTTGGATAGACAAGGTGAAAATAATGCGTATCCGTTTGAAGAACATTTTTTGCTTCACATTTCAAACATGAGAAGGGAAGGAGAAGCAACAAACAGTTTTTGAAACGCGCAAAATCGCCGACAATGTGTTTTCGTTTCAATACCATATTTCTAGAAAAATCAAAGAAAGATGATCCCTTAATTAGGTATACTGTAGATTGGATTAGGCTTACTGAAGGATGTTCAAGTCGGTTACCCGCAAGGCAAGGTAAAGTCTCTTCAAATTTTTAAATCTGCGTTTTGGGCCGATTTTCGTTCCCAACGCGATCACTGACGAGACAATCGCCATGAATATAAAGTCTTTAGTAACTTTTGAATGCATGTTAAGTACGTAAAAATACTCGCGGACAGACGGACAAGAGCACGTTAATTATGGATTCTGGAAATGAACATTTCCTTAAGAAAATATAAAAAATTGCTTGGCTAACGATATTTAACTTCACCGACTTCATTAAAAGATGCCCACTCAGAACTGTTGCATTTGTTATCATTTTCAATTAATGTTCAAAGAGCATGAAATGTTTGTGGGTCTTTTTAGCTATACAAACCATAAAACTCTTTCAACATATTAGAATTGCGAATTACTGTAAAAAAAAAATATTCAAAATTATGTTTAGAATCCTTTTTATTATATTAAACAGGAATCATACCCAAATGAAAAAGAAAAAATATGAAATTATGAGAAAAAGGAGCTACTGTTTTAATTTTATCTTGCAACATGATCTGTGGTTGTGATACTTTAAAAAAATAATTACAGAACAATCAACCTATTTAAAGTGCCTTTGTTGACCTTCTAAATGAAAATTCATTTACAATTGTTTCAATTCGTAGAGTTTCATTTCTGGCGTTCATACTGTCTGACTTGTGACCGTAAAAATAACGGACTTCAATGGCTGAGATATGTGAAGGGGCTCGTTTTAGAATCAAGGTAACGGGAATTGAGTGATGTTCCGGTCACTGACTTCATATACTGTATGTGTGTGTTCAGTTTCTTGCACCAATTTTACTTTTTTGGTTCTTAATAAAGAGAAATTCGGTAAAAAGCCGACCAATACAGTGTTATACATATATATATATTATATATATACACACAGGGGCGTAACTAACGGGGGGGGGGGGGACGAGGGGGACATCAGGGCCGTTTCCTGGCATAAGCAGACTAAACGGCCACTTAGGGCCCCGCTGCTACTAGGGGGCCCCTAGACAGGCTCCCAGGTCATACCTCAGTGGGCAAGAATAGGAATATAGCTGAAGTTATTATTAATATTATTGTTATCATTATTAAAGTTTTTGTATGAGACAAATGTGATAAAACGGAGACAAACGAACGTTTTGGTTGTTATGTGTAAATAACTATTGTGAGATCTTATTTCTATATTATTTAACTTTATTCTTACTATATGATTATACTTTCCTAAATGCTTAATTTTTCTAGTATTGTAAAACATTATTTCACTAATTTACTAATTATTAAGAGATTTTGTAACACTTTAAAACCTAGGATTATTTTCGTTATGTTTTCAAGTTTATTAATTCTTTTCTCATCTTTTTCAGATAATGTGAATTTTGTTGGTTAAAACTTAAATGGTCTGATTATTTGAATGTATTTGATTAACGTTACAATTATAACAATTATTATTGTTATTATTATCATGATTATTATTATTTAGCAGATTAGTTGTGGTTAACTAGATGTGACTTCGTGCATCTTGGAAAATGAAACATCATTATCCATCAGGAGCTGAAAAATGGAAAAAGAAGAAAATAGAGGAGGAGAAGCTTTCCAGTAGCACAGGTGAGATGTGCCACTTGTATATTCTTATGATTACAGTTCAGGCAACTATGTTAGGTAGACCATCAAGCTAGGCAAGTGCTCAGGAATCGTGTAGAGTAAGCTAGTCTGTAATATTTATAATATTTCGAAATGTGAAATTTAATGGATCACATCACCTCAAATTCTGTTCACACAGATCAGTTATCAAACAAGATAAGAAAGAGTATTTTAGCAAAAATTAACAGAATATGTAATGTTATGTTCTTCTCAGGAGCACTACTGAAATATTTGGAAAAGCCATCCTCAGCAAAGCCTGATGAGCATCATGAGCTAACAGCAGGACGATCCTCTATGCAACCTCAAACACCAGTAGAAGTAGAGCCTGATGAACCAACAAGTGGCCCATCTTCTGTTCAGCTTCAAACACCACACAGGCATTTCTACTGAGCAACAAGATCGTAGAGTTAGTAATTGTTTGGTAGTTGATAATTGCATTTTTTTTATACATAGTTCTGTCATTTATTCTAAATAATGTATAAGCTAATTTTCAGGAATTTCATGAAGAGTATTTTTTCTGTTTGTCTTCTGAAAGTACATATTTGTTGTTTTGGACATAAATGTTTCATTAAAATTGTATCATAATTGTTTTTTATTAACACAGCCATTTTTTGTGTGTGTGTGTTGAGGTGATGTAGTAAGGCGTGAGTTGGTGGATGGAGGGGTGGGGTCTCAAATGGGTATACTGCTTAGGGCTCCCTAATGGCTAGAAACGGCCCTGGGGGACATGCCCCCCCAACTTTTGAACTGATGGGGATAATATAAGTTTTGCCCCCCCCCCCCTTTGATCTAAGTTAGCTTACGTGAAGTAAAATATTTAGTTCTTGAAATACACTATGATGAGTAAATCTTTAATTATATTAGTCCTATTAGTATGCTGGAAAGTATTACTGATTCAGTACTAATACTGCAGTGATAAATACTTTAATGAGACGTCGTTATTTTTTACTTTAATTATTGCATATATTGTTTTCCTTTAATGTTAAGTATATACACTATCTACAGAAGGTAGTTGGGAAAATGCTTCTTTGATTTTCCTATTACTCTCATAAATATAGATCATTCTCTAAATCATAGTATTTTAAGAGCATCATTTTGGTCGCAAACACATTACCTACAGCAGTGGTCGGCGAACTTTTTTGGGTATTACCCCAAAATATATTTGAGGACGTAATCAGGACGTAAATTCGTAATATTCTAAAATTTAGAATAACGCCACATTTATGTAACAAAATAAAATAAAAATATACGAAAAAAATATCAGCACAAAGTCTCTCTCATACCGCACGCACTAGCCCCAAAAGTTTTAAATTTACCCCATTTGGGTAATTTACCCCCGTTCCCCGACCACTGACCTACAGGATAGCAGCACAGAAATTCATCGCAGGATTTTTCATCATTATAGTTGTTCCCCCACAACTTTTGGAAGCTAATTACGATTTTGTGTGTGTGTGTATATATATATATATTATATATATAGCTTAGCTAAGTGGCATGTAGTTGTGAATACTAGAAAACAAACGTAACAGCAGTGTGGATATTATTGCATTTGCAAGTAAACATGTTTCATTTATTCATATTTTAATTTAAAATACAAATAAGCCGCGTCATTCACAGTCGTCAAAATATTGTACGAGACAACACTTTTTAATTTAAAATGAAAAGCGTAACCTTTTGCCCTTTCCATATTCATAAAAAGATGAAAAGGAAGATGTAATAACTCAATGAATAATAATGAATAATAATGAATAATAATAATAATGAGCCAAACTACTTAATAATAATATTCAAAACAGGAATTATTTCCGTGACGTATTTCATTCACATTAATGAATGTAAGAATCAATCACGAGGAACTGCGTTTATATTACTTAAGAAAAACCATTCCGTCACCCGAACATTGAAAGAATTTTAGACCTAAACATTATTGTGTTCTGCCTTTCGTGACACTCGCAATAATTGAAGAAACGCAAATAAGATATATTCGACTAAAAACTGTTAATAAACTTACGCTCTTCATAACACGAATCAAAAACTGATATCACAATCACGAGGTTTAAGTAAACTATAATGAAACGAAGGAAAAGATAGACACAACTTAAGCTGACCAAATCTCGTATAATAATTCATTTAGGTTTCTAAAATTCTAAGAAACAGGTTCCTGATAGATAATGTGACGTCACCTGCGTTTTCAAGGGCAAGGCTGAGTTGCCAACTGCCATAATTTAAGCGCTATTTGGCTTATATATGTAACAATTGTCCAAATATGTTTTGGGGTCGCGTTACCGCAGTCTCATCTTATAAACAGTACAACTTCGAGTACTCACATTTACTTCTATGTAATTATTAAAGTCCTTTTTGTTCATTTATATTGTAACAACAGAAACGTGTCCTTTGTCCTTTTATTATGGTCTACCAACTGGATTTTTAGGCTTCCACGAACCACATCTTTCCTCAATTTAAATTAAATTCATACTAAAAACGAGACTGGAATCTCTTTTTCTCTTACATTCATGTTTCTAACTACACACTTTTTTCTATTATAAAATCTGTGAACACCAAAATCCATATTTTTCAAATAACACACACACACACACACACACATATATATATATATATATATAATTATATATCTTGCCTTAGCCCTTAGATAACCTTAGTTTTTCTTCCACTCGAATTGTTCGTTCTGACGAAGGTCAAGCTTGAAGTTGTTACGCCACCTTAGATCTACAGCTTAACGTGAAATCCGAACCACAACCTACCATGAGTGGTCAGAAATTATAAGGTCCTCAGTGGGACTCGATCTCACGACCTCCCGGTCAGCAGCCCAACGTTTTAACCACTAGGCTACTCAAAGTACCCACTTATCACCAACCAGTTTTTTTGTATGGAAAGATGAGCAGCTTTGCGAGATAAGCGACTATCCTCGCTAGGAATCGAACCCGAGACCAGTAGATTCGTAGTCAGTGATGTTAACCACTACACCACCACATATATATATATATTATATATATATATATATGATGATGAATAAAACCACGAAGGGAAAAGAAACACAAAGTGATGCTCAAGCGCTTTCGTCTAATGACATCCTCAGGAACATTGAGTGTTCCTGAGGATGTCATTAGACGAAAGCGCTTGAGCACCACTTTGTGTTTCTTTTCCCTTCGTGGTTTTATTCATCATAAATATTTTTCACGTGTTACTTTCGTGAAATAATTTTCATATACTGTATATATATACTGTATATATAATGATAATCTGCAGAGTATCGATTGCGTCATACAGGAACTAATTGAGAAGCATACAGGAAAAGAAGACGACACTATAGAAGCGATAAAGGTTAATTCAAAGTACTTCTATAATTTTGCAAAAAGGAAGTCGAAAAACCATGCGACTATCGGACCCTTGAAAAACGAAGACAATGCTTTATCTGATGAGTTAACAGAAGTATCTGAAATATTAAGAGCTCAGTACGAATCATCTTTCAGTATCCCCAAAACTGACAAACTGATATGCGATAGAAACGAAACGCGTTCTTTGAAGAAGAACTACAAGGGGACAGTATAACGGACTTCGACTTTACGACAGATGATATTACACAAATTATAGGGAAACTAAAAGCACACTCAGCTGCAGGACCGGACAAATGGAATGCCACACTGATCAAAAACTGCAAGAATGCAATCGCTGAGCCCCTATATTGGATATGGAGACGATCACTAGACACGGGAGAAAATACCGGGCATCCTGAAGAGGGCGAACATAGTCCCAATATATAAAGGGGGAGATCGATCTGAGGCCAAAAAACTATAGGCCAGTGTCGCTTACATCTCATCTCACTAAAATATTTGAAAGAATAGTTAGACAGAAAAACTATGACTTTTGGGAAACTCAGAAAAAATTAAATGATAACCAACATGGGTTTCGGTCAGGCAGATCATGCCTATCACAACTAATGGAACACAACAACAACAACATTATTGATGCACCCCGTAGACCCTCCGCCTCATACGCCTATGTATGTGACCGTACTATGGAGCTAGATACCCCGGGCACTATTGTAGGTATTGTCCCGCTATGCGGCAACGCCAATTTAAATGTTTGATTCGACGTCTCTTCTCCAAGGTGGAAATGTATGCAATGCTCAATTGTCTCGCTTTTCTTTTCCTCGAATGTTATACACTCATTATACTGTACAGTTGAACGGATGTAATTAATCACTTCTCTTCTTTAATTTCAGCTCAAATGTTTGATCAGTAATTATCTTTTCAATTTATGAAATCTCGTAGAAAACTTTATTCGGTGCATCGATTCCTTTTCGTTCAGTATTCAGTTTCAAATTTTAAAAGTATATTGACAATAATGAGTGAAAGCAGACAATTGTGGCTCCAAGCTATAATGCTTATTTTCTATAGTGAAAAGTGACCTTTCAACTTCAAACTGAATTACAAATAAAACAAAGCAAATGCGACGACAAAGATTAAAACAATATTGCAGAATTTTCTTTAACACAATAAAATTGTCAAAATTATTTCTTCACAAATAAAAAGTTAATTAACATTTGACGTTCAGACCAAAATTATGCAAAAATACAGAGATGAAAAAACTTCTAAATATTCAAGCGAGTTCAACACGGAACCACAAATTACTGTATGTACAAACTCTTATTTTATTTCTTTTGGTTAGGTTCAAAATCCCAGCTGACCCTTGAACGGCCAGGCTCTGAAGGGCTACTTTAACTTATAGTCTAAGTTAAGCTAGACTAAAACAGATTTTATGGACTTGGCGTTTCTCTTCGGTCGTACCTCATAGTCAGGTAGCTTACCAAATGAAGGGGACATTCCGGACAAACGCACCAACTTTTTTCTGACACTTTATTAGGTCATATTATTCAGCTTTTTTATTGGAACCAAAAAATCTGACATGGATGGAGCTTCCATTTGGCCGTTGCAATACTGACCCTAATTTTGGCATGAAATTACACCTAAAAGGCATCGGATTTTCCAATCTTCCTATATAGTAGAATTAGGATATAAGCTTGTTAATCCTGTGTATGTAGAATATAAAAACACCGTAATTCAGTATATTTAGAATACAAAACACACTAATTTGATATATCACCATATTAAACAGCTGAACAAAAAATAAAAACATCATAATGTATGTAGAATATAAAAACACTTCAATTCAAAACATACAGCGAGTTCAGTTATATGTCACATTTGCAGCTGCAAAGCTCTGTGAATTTCCAGTGTGCCTTCTTGCACGAACACCTTGCACCACAGCCACTCACGCTTTTGCACCCACACTTCACCAGTTCACTGCATGCTTTGGAGGCCATCGGTAGTGTGTTCCACACAGGAAGCCAGGATTTGCTCTCTTTGTCAAATGTCCATCCCCACCCTTCTGGAGTAGGAGTTTGCTGCTGGGCCAGTTCACATATCGTCCAGATTCCAGCTTCGTAGGCAGGGCGCCTCGAGTGTTGCAACAAAGCCTCCTGAGTCGGTGGAATGTTTTACAGAATCTACAGAAGCTAAGGCTAACAAAGACCCTAAGATCCACTCTAAGGTTAGCCAGAGAGAAAGAAGAGAGTAGAGGGTTAAAAGAAGAGAATAAGGGGTTAAGTAAGTAGCAAAACCTATCATTCGTGGGTTAACATTCACTCAGAAAAAGAGAAAAAAGACTCACCATCATCATCCGCCGGCCACTGCCGACAAGTCAGAAAAATAGTCGAAGAGAACAGGAGAGGGGTGAAAGATGAAAAGAAGTAAAATAAGAACGCTTGCAAACCATGCAAACACAGTCTTAACTCAAACACTGTCATACTATGCAAACTACAGACATACAAGTAAAGAGAGGCTAAGAAAAGAACAAAAAAAGTATGAAGAGTATAACAAAAAGTGGGTTAGTTTACGCTATGAGCTACATCTAAGTTCGTGTTAGTCTAATTTTTTTTTTAATATAATTTTGTTGCTGGCATATCACATGCTCATGCTGGCATGTCACAAGCTGGCATTACTCATCAACAGACTCAAACCTCGACCATTACCTCCAGAGCTCCTGTTGCTAATTGTTTTATTATTTTAAACGACGTTAATATTTTTTAAATGCCTAGCTAAACGGTTTTTAAACCTATTAATGCTGGTAGAGTTCACGACGGACGCGGGAAGATTATTCCATTTATCAATTACTTTGAACGTAGTTTTTAGCGATGTTAGTAATGAAACGTCTGCCACGTAATTTAAATCCGTTATTACGAGTATTGCTATTATCGAAAATGAACAATTTGTCAAAATTTACGTTATCGATTTCATTAATGATTTTGAAAACTTTAATAAGCTCTTCCCTTAATCTCCTAGTTTCGAGTGAATGCAAGTCTAACTCTTTAATCCCATCTTCGTGAGACTTGTTGCGTAGTGACGGAATTAGTTTCGTGGCGCGTCGCTGAACCCTTTCTAACCTATCAATATCCTCACGCAAATACGGGCACCAAAACTGAACGGCCTATTTTAGGTGAGGCCTGACTAGGGACTTATAAAGGGGCAATATAATATTCTTCGAGTTAAATTCAAAATTACGCGCTATGAAGCCTAACATCCTATTAGCTTTTGCGCAAGACTCCAGGCACTGGTTCCTAACTTTTAAATCCTTAGATACGCGTACGCCTAAATCTACTTCCTCGTCAACGCTCGCTAACTGTCTATCATCGATCGTGTACGTGTAATTGTTGTTACGAGAACCTATATGCAAAACTTTACATTTGTCTCCGTTAAATTGCATCTGCCACTTATCCGTTCACTTCATAATCCTATTTACATCGTCTTGGAGCCTATTTCTATCGCCCACGTTAATAACTTTACCACCTGTTTTAGTATCGTCCGCGAATTTTGACACGTTACTGGTCAAGCAGGGCCGGATTAACCATTAAGCAAAATAAGCCCGTGCTTAGGGCATCAAGGGAAGGGGGGCACCACAGAAATTTTCCATTGTCGGATTTACCATGGATTTATTATACTATTATAATCGCGGCTTATAGCCTATAAGCTGTTGAAAACTGAATTGTATATATTCATATATAGTATTTATTTTTTTTCATTGTTTGAATTTGTAGTGAACAACAACCCTTTTGAGAGAATAAATATATTTCGTTGTAATCACACACTTTACGCTTTGCGTTATTATTTTGTTTATATCAAATCTTTGAGCGCCATATTAAAAATACATATAGATTAAATATTTTCGTGTGCTATAGTAAATGTAAAAACAAGATTCAGTCATGCTGAACTTTATAAAATAATTGTAGAAGACAATATTGAGTGTGCCTTCCCAAATGTAGAAATTGCCTTTCGTATATTTTTAACATTAATGGTCACAAATTGCTCAGCTGAGCGTTCATTTTCTCAGTTGAAGTATATTAAAAATACCAACAGAACAACTATGCAACAAGGCAGGCTGGATGCCTTATCTCTACTAAGTATAGAAGCAGATGTGTTACGTAAGATTAGTTTTGAGGATCTGATCAAAGACTTTGCAATTAAAAAAAGTAGGAGAAAACTTTTCAAATATAAATGAAGTGGAAGTATACAAAATAAACATTATTTTCCATCTTACTGTAAGTTTTGTTTCATTTCAAAAAATAAAATTTTATTTTATGGTTTATTTTTGTTTATATTTTGAATTACATATATATGGGGCACCAAAATCTTTTAAGTGCTTAGGGCCTCTAAAGGTTTTAATCCGGCCCTGTGGTCAAGCCTACATCTATGTCGTTAATGTAGCTTACGAATAGCAATGGGCCTAACACTGAACCCTGAGAGACACCGCTACCTACATCCAACCACCCCGATTCCCTACCATTAACAACGACCCTCCGTTTCCTGGCACGAAGCCAGTCCTCTAACCAGTTAGCCACCTGACCGCGTATACCGTGCGCTTTAACCTTCGCAATTTATCTTCTATGTGGAACTGTATCGAACGCTTTTTTAAAAAGTCTAAATAAATAACGTCAGCCACTCTATGCCTATCGTATTCGCGCACTATTTCGTTATAAAACTCTAACAAATTAGTTAAACAAGATCTATGGCGTCGAAATCCATGCTGACTACTATTAATCAAATCACGACTTTTTAAGTGATCGACGATACGATCCCTAACTACGGATTCCAAAAGTTTACCGACAATTGACGTTAAGCTAATAGGCCTATAATTGCTAGCTACTGTGCGTTCGCCTTTTTAAAAATTGGGCGTAATTTAGCTAATTTGAAGTCTTCAAGAGTAATTCCCGCTTCCAGTTACTTATTAAAATTTTTTGTTAAGGGGCCTACGATAACGTCTTTCAAATCTTTCAACTGTCTAGGATAAAGTGCGTCAGAGCCTGGAGCCTTGCTCACTTTTAGCTTATCGATATAATGCGCAATCTCACCCTCGTAAACAGTTATTTCACTCAAAATAGTCTCGCTACTAAATGAAACGATATCGTCCACGTCGGGGACATTATTTACGTCTTCTACGGTAAAAACCGTCACAAAAAAGTTGTTAAAAATACCCGCCATCGCCTGAGCGTCGGAAGCCAAAGCGCCGTTATCGTCCACTAGAGGGCCTGTTATCTTTTATCAGCTTACGATTATTGACATAGTCAAAAAACTTTTTTGGGTGGAATAAACTCCCTTCAATATTCAAAAAACTTTCTTTAAATGCCTCCCAATGAAAATTTGCGTCATTACCCATAAATAAATTATCCCAGTCCACTACTCTCATCCTATCCGCAAAACTATCAAAATTAGCCCTACGAAAATCTATTACGTTACTATCCTTACTGTTTTCCATCAATAGCTTAAACCTAATAATTTGGTGATCACTACATCCCAAACTTTCACCTACTTCCAAACCTTTGACTATATTTTCATCGTTCATCCTCACCATGTCTAAAATATTGTCAACCCGCATTGGTTCAGTAACCATCTGTCGTAAAAAATTATCTTCCATAAACTCAATCAGTCTCAGACCCTCATCATTACCAGTAAAAGTCTCCTAATTAACGTTAGGACAGTTAAAGTCTCCGACAACTATACTATCTCAATTATTAATAAAGTTACAAAGAAGTGTGTAAAATCTAGTATCGGTATCGAGGGGTTGAATGGGTGGTCTATAAACAACAACGAAACTAAAGCTAATACTACGCGCCCTAATTTCAATGCATATCTTAACCTCGATAGCCCTAAGGGAATTACGAATGTACAACAAAATGCAGCCACCAATTCCATGTAACCTATCATTAGTAAAAACTTTAAAGCCCGCTTTATCAAGTTCCCCCAACAAGTCCCGAGTTTCGGTATTTAACCACGTTTCAGTTATAGCAACTATATCGTAGTTACCGGAATAAATTATCGCCTTAAATTCGTTCAATTTATTTTTAATACTACGCGCGTTACAATAAAAGACTTTTAAATTATTATTTTTTTTATCACGGATCGGTGTTTTAAACTATTTTTCGCATCGGGCCGGCGTTTCCCGGGCCCACAACATTTAAAGAGGACTTCGATCTATACAGCTTTCGAACGTTCTCATCGATTAACCTACCTAGCCTAGCATTCCCTATTTCATTGAAATGCACTCCATCTTTTATGAAAAGGCTAGGATCACTAAATTCTGACCACAGCTTTACGAAGGGTACATTTTCTTGAACACAAATCTCTTCTAGTTTAGTGTTCAAAAATATTGTTTTTGACGTAATCCTAAAATTTAAACCGTGCCTATGGATAATACCTAGAACTAAAGACCTATCTGACCTTGCCTTGCCTTCAGGGACCTAATTAACCCCTGTATCTCTCCAAAAGGTCAGGCACTCTCGTATCGGGCCTATATGAGTTATTGCCCCCTACCATCGTCACCAACATCAAGTGACGGGAGGCAACATCAATCCTATCTATTTCGTCTCTAATTCTATCGACCCTGGCCCCGGTACACAGACCCTCCTCTTCTTGGTTGGATTCCATTCAATGAATTCCTTATCCATATGACACACTAAGGAGTCCCCAATTAAAATCGTTTCCCCTTCGTTCACATTCCTATTCAGCTGGGCGAAAGAGTTCGAAACCTCGATAGGGGGGGGGGGGAATTCCTATCACCTAATGTACGTGGCGTGGCTCCACTCTTAACTACTCTAAATCCCTCCCCATTTACTAATCTCGGACCAACCTTAACCCCTTCCTCAACTCTGTCTAATCTTCCCGATAAGCTACCTATACTAGAAACTAGGTTCCTAACCTCACCCTTCAACTTACTAATGTCTTCATCGTTAGTATAGATTTGGCCTTCGTCAACTGTAAGCCTACCCCTGCCCTCGTCAAGCATTGCACCACATCAACTCTTGCAGAGGTCTCCAACTGCTGCATGATGTTGGGAAGAAAGACACCACTGGCATATTCTTCAAACGTGGTGATTTTGGTGATTGGCAGGAGGTGCACCACAGCAGCACCCAGGGACGTAGCCAAGGGGGGGGGAGCGACGTTGGCGGTCGCCCCCCCTTGGAAAGTCCAGCAAAAAATCTGCGGTAATTACAACCAGGGTTCACCGCCAAACTATAACATTTAACAATTTGGTATCTACACATGTTAACCCCTCCGTCTATGGCATTGGTTGGTTCGAAGTTGACGGGGTTCTGGTTAGGTAGCAGCAACGAATTTGTTACTCTGGTACTGGATAGGAAATCGCAAAAGTTTCTCTTATACTACTCTCCGATTTCTTCTTGTGGTGGATCGGAGGATTCTGTGAGGCTTAATAAATTCTCTGAAGGTTCTCCGATTCTTCTTATATCGTATCGTGAAATTATTTTTCTCTATTTAAGACTAAGTGCTCTGAAGAGAGCAAGGCTCGAAGGAGAAGATAGACTTTTTCTTACGGTAATTTACTGCTGAAATGTTACAGGTAATGCTCAGCCTCTAAGTTAGATCAGTCTAGTCAGAATGAATATTGGAGAAATTTTATGGGCTTTTATATTGAATTTTTTTACTGACATCATCATTATTTAATGCTGATCTGTTTTTGTTTTTTATTCTCAATAGGCTGATTTCCTTTGCAAAACATTTATAGACAAAACAAATATTTTTGTGGTATCAATGTCGACTGCTAAGGAAGGGGAAGCCATATTTTTATTTTTAATTAAATCGCATATTGACAGATCTGATGTTATCATGATCTGCCGCGTTAACTAAAAATGGAAATTGAAATATGCCTTCCCATCACGAATTACAAACAAACATGCACATGGGCAAAAAGAAAGGCTTAAGATTAAAAATTAATCGTTAAGCAGGACATGACTTCATCTTTTACAACGAAGAGAGAATGTATACAAGAAATGAACAAGATTACATTAAGCTAAGTCTACAAAAATGATCAATTTGTTTAAAAAGAAATAATTCACCAATTATAAAATAGAAAGCAAATAAAAAATGTATCCAAACTTATGTCAGCGTTATACGATTTTCGACTTTATACAAAATGATTAAGTAGTTTACAAAGAAATAATTCACCAATTTTAAAATAGAAAGCAAATCAAAATTTTATCCAAATTCGTGCCGGCGTTATACGATTTTGGACTTGATATGTGAAAATGAATATATGAATAAGAATATAAGGATTATATAAATATATGAAGTATACGAATGAACATAAGAATTATATGAATGAATATAAGAATTATATGAATGCAGGAATTATTCATTGTTCATTTTTACAGGGCTTTCCACTCTAGAATGATATTAATACAATAATATAACACCCTAACTAGTTCTAACTAGATGATAACAAATGGTTTTTATAATAGATTTATATGCACAACATAAGTCGGGGTGGTTAAGTTACAATGCACAGTAATTAGAAAATCAAATCCTTAACACGACACTTGCTTAGAGAGTTATTAACGAACCAAGGACCTGAGCCGAACCGGCTGCCCAAAGGGCGAGGCACGCACTCGCAAGAGGGGTGAGGCTTCGACTGCCCTCTCAAAGTGTGTGCACTTTGCCCTGGAGAAACAAACTCCCATGGTGCCACGTTTACAAAAGATTCTTAAGGTTGCAAAGATTGTCTAACAATGATATTAGCAAAGGAATTTATATAATTTTGGTTCTACACTTAGCTCCTCCATGTGATTTATATTAGCCGAAAAGAACATTTAGAATTTAGGAATCTCTGTTTAAGATTATAGATTTGGCACATGAAGTCATTAAGGTTAAGAAAGAGGCCAGATGATCCACTGGGGCATCGAGGCGAGTTATAAAATATAAAAAATTCAAAGATTAATACTTTAATTTATGCAAATAGAATAAAAGGATTCATACATTAATTTAGACAAACAATGATATTGTTAAATTTTACAAAAATTTATTTTCCTATGGAAAATCTCCACATGGCTCCCCTCCCAGATTGGAACGAGGGGGTTAGTTTGAATATCCTCTCAAACAAAAGCAGTTGGATGTAGTGTTAAATGGAGACAAAGAATAGTTAAAGAAGTAGTTGGATGTAATGTTCCATAAGTTATGACTAGGGCAGTCAAAAGTTGACCGAAAAAATTAAGAAAGTTGACCTTACGAATTGAAAAAATTGACTTATAAAGTTGCCTTTATTTTCAATAATAAAAACGATACTTTAATTACTTATTCTTACTCTTCTACATCAGTTGACCGATTGTGGTAAATTATGAAGTATTTGCCGAAGAGGTATGTTGGCTGACAGAAATGTAGTCACAAGTTTTTCCGAAAAATCTGAAAACTTGTACTTTAAAAGGGTTTGCGTCTTTTCATTTCCCACATTTTGGTCTATACCACGCTGGTGCTTTTGGGTAGAGCGATGTTTATCCACAAAAAAGGATTTGTCATGCTTGACCACAACACAACAAATCTGACAGTATAGCTCATTTTTTCCTGAACAAATGAATTCATTAGGATATTTTGCAATTATAGCGCGCACTTTAGCAATAGAACTAACCAACTTTTGGCATTTTAAATATCTGAAATCGAAATCAGTGAAATCACAAAAAATCACAAATCAAAAATGGTAACACAACCACATCCAAAACCAGAACGGACATAACTGAATAAGACAAATACGAGCAGCGAAGTTGCCAGTTAACGAAAAAGATGCCAGTTTTTAGTTATTTTAATTATTTATTCCAAAAAATTGACTTTATTTACCTCATTGCTAGTTTTTGACCTAACAGGTAAAAGTTGACTTTTGGTTGACCTATTAACTTTGGTAATATACCCCCTACAGGTGTTTTTATTGCATTTTCAGTCGTTTCAGCGAAAAGTGCCCCATAGGAAACAATTTGACTTTATTGACTTTTGACCGCCCTAGTTATGACAAAAGAAATAGTTAAATAAAATACATCTACTTCTTACTTAATCCACTATATTTATCAGTTAAATTTTTCACTAAAATCGATACTTATGCACTAATGAACACTTATAATTAACGGTCACTTGTGTGTCCTTGAGCACTTGGAGTCTGATTTGTCAGGTCCACTTTTTGCACTGGTCTAAGTTCACCGTGTGCATACACTTTTAAATCAAACGCGATTTTTTATCAACTTTATGAGAACAAAATTTGAGAGAAATGAATTTCAATGAACTATTGGAAAATTACTTAAATGAAATTGATACGATTTCTGCAAGGTTTAGAACTGATATAGGTCGTTTGAAAACTTTTTTTTTTTTTTTAAGAACTTTGGAATTGACGAAACTCTATAGCGTGGAAGGTATAAAATTTCAAGGTATTGTGCAGTGAAAGGTAGGGCATGATTGCACGGGTATCGCCTAACATTTATTTAGAATACGTGTGGTGGTAGCTCTGGAACTGGAAGTACGGTTAAAGAAACAATTTGTAATTGGGGTAAACCGACGTTATGATTACTGTTCTTCGTTTCGTGTATTCGGTCCTTTTGGAGCTACGCGAGTGACCTTAGTGATGGAAGTTCCGCTTCTGAAATCAAAGTGGCATATGACTCCAGAAAGTTGTGACCAATTGAATATTCAGGAACAGGCAGGAGTCTGAACGAGTGGGGGCCAATCATGGAGATAGTCTTGAAGGGCGGTGGCCTATCGGGCTGCAAGATAATATGGATAGAGAAGGTAAGAAAGGACTTGAAACACAGATTAAGATGACAAAAACGAAGAAAGCCGATGAATTCTGAACATAAGTATTCCCAAAAGCTGTTTTATGGTGGTAGAAAGGAACACTTAGAGGAGGAGAACGAAGGTTATGGTCAATGCCAAGGTTCTTCACCCGTGGTTTGACCTGAGGAAGGGCCAACAAGGAGACAGGATAGAAATTAGTATTCTGTTTCATCGGACGGGAAACAGGAGGAAGATAAGTCTTCTGTTTAGTAGGAGAAAGAGAAGACTTTCTGCAAGTGCCTCAAATGGTACTGCAAAATTTCGACTTCCAAACCTGATTAGAAAGTATAGAATCGAATGAACGTTGTCCTGTAGAGCGATGCAAAGATGCATCACTCCCTTTGGTGGGAAGAGAAGAGTGCCAATTTTCTTCTGAATTCGTCAAAGACGCGTTGTTGGCGCGTGGCAAGATTTGAACCTCATTAAGACAATGAGTCTCGAGGTCATAAGCCGAGCTTGCATCATGTCCGAGGGACATAGGCGAGTTTTCCATGACCTCCCTTAAATTTGCAGAAGAGGGATCCTCAGAAAATTCCTCTTATCGAGAATTTCCCTCATGATGTCTGGGACAGTTCCTTCATAGAGCGCTTCCGTCGTGAGGTTTGAGACAGCCTCTTCATAGGGCACTTCCCTCGTCGTACTGACAACACCCAGCGTATCATGCATGCTACACAAACTAACTGGATGGACAAGTGTATTCCGCGCTTGCCTTTCCGTACGAACAACTTCCGACGGCGAAATAGGTTCGGGTTCGCTCCCGGCACCTGTAGACTTAGTCTCGGAATTGAGTGGAAAATCCTCTACCTTTGAAAACAGAATCAAGTCATCTTCCTTAAATAGGGATTCAAGCGAAATGACCAAACCGGAACTCAAAGGAGATAAGTCTTCAGATTTATTTGGAATAACCGAAACTCTGGGAACTTCAAGTTCCTGCCTAACTGTAACCGAAGGCGGTGACTCGCTCTCGATGGAGTCACAGGGGTCTACTGTGAAGACATTCGAGTCTTCGTGCTCAAAATTACCAAAGGTATGTTGGCTTTCTAGTTCCTCGTTCGCCGGAACTGGAACGGAACAATTGACGATTGATGAAGAATCATCCCCATCTAATAGCAATTCCTCTTTATTTTGAACTGGTTCCAGGGAGTCATTCGGGCTCTCTGAAACAATTCTTTCACCCTCAGTCGAAAAGAGCGAAGAATAGGAGTGATACACATACTCGAAAGGTGGGTTCTCTCCTCGAATTAGGCCTGCTTCTCTATCGGCCACATAGAAATCGTGCATAATAAAGAAATTCATCCCCAGGATTAAATTTCCATTCCAGTCTCCTTCAGATATGACCACAAATGGGGTAGATAAGGGACTGAATCAAATTCAATTGGAAGAATAATTTATCTGGTACTGTATTCTTCCCAACCATCATCAATGCAGGTCAAGCGAGAACGCAAAACGAAATTTCCAGTAGCCGTTTTAAGTAACTTCTTGTTTAATGTAATTCGCCTGACAGCAGTCGTCAACAAGAGCCAAAACCGCTTGGTTGTTGAGAGAAGTTTTCATGAAAATTTGTGAGCTCTAGTCAAAAAGCACCATTTCGTGAACCCAAGAAGGCGGTTCCGAAACATACGAACATATTTCATCGTCTGCGTCATCGATGGTTTCGCGCGGGGTCCAGAAAGTTTCTGACCATCCCGTCTTCCTTAATGCAGTCGCGTTTATTTCGTCGCTATAGCCTACCGGTTGGAACACTTGAGTAGCATAATTCCGAAAAGCGTTCCACGTAGTAAAACTTTCCAACAAGAATGGTTGCAAGACGTTCCTTGCGCAACCCTCTTCATCGTTAAAGAAGTGCGTAACCATCCGAATCTTCGCGATATCATCGCGAACGTTATAATGAACATAATATCCCTCTAATGCGTCAAACTATTCGTCCACGTTCGGGAGTACAATTTCACCGTATTCTTTCCCCTTAGAAACTGGAACTTTAGGGATATTACTCGTCAAATAATTATATCTAACCATTTTCTTCGAAAAAAACGACAAAGGACAGAAAAATGGACTTACAAATGAGGAAGGCGAAGCGAAACAAAGAAAAACAAGAAAGAAAACTCATCCCTAATACCGTACATATATACAACAGAATTGAAACGAAAAAACTTAAGCGTGACATTACCTATTTCGGTTTAAATAAACACTTAATAAAGTCATCCCAAACGAAGATGCAAAACTTGAGTGTCGATTTCGACATATTACTCAAATTATACGAACTCATTTTAATTTAAACCGAAAAAGCAGAAAAAAAAAAACAGACAAAACTACTTGCGTACCAACACAGTAACCGCGAAAAAAAAAGCCGAAACCTTGCGCATCAACGCTTTACCAATGAGAACCAAGAATGAGAAAAAAAAAATTTGCATACTGACACCGACGCGAAAGAACGAGAGAAAAAAGGGAAAAAAAAAATCCTTTTCACGAGTCAACAAACAAACGCACGCACAAACTATATATATATACACGCAGGGTGTTTCAGGAGGAAAGGTCAATACTTCGGGAGGTGATAGTATCGGTCATTGTGAGAAAAAAGTTCATATGAACATGTGTCTAATTCTGAATGGTTACGGAGATAGAGCTGTTTGAATCTACAAATACAGAAGCATTGTTAATGGTAATCAAGAAAGAGAAACCAATTACTGTTTCTAACATTTAATGTTTAAACATTGGCATTTTGAATGGTATCAGATACAGAAATGACAAATTTGTTACAGTTTACAATACGTTTTAGAAAATCCCACCGCCAACCTCAATGCACTTTGCAACTCGTATGCGAAGATCGCGTGTTGTTCGTCTGAGTTGATCTTGACGTTCCTTTATGCGGGCAGCAGCCAATTCGTCTCGTGTATCCACCTTTCTTTTGTAAACTTGACTTTTCATCCACCCCCACAAACAATAATCTAACGGAGAGAGGTCTGGAGACCTTGGTGGCCATTGAATGGGACCACTGCGGCCGATCCATCGACCAGGGAAAGTTTGATTTAGGTATTGCATCACCAGACGGGTAGAATGTGGAGGAGCACCGTCATGCTGAAAGTACATACCAGCGCGTGTAGCCAAAGGAACATCCTCCAATAGTCCTGGCAATTCATTTTGCAGAAATTCTAGGTAACTTTGTCCTGAAAGACGATTCTCTAAAGTAACAGGGCCAATCAGCTGATCATCGATGATACCGCACCACACATTGGCAGAGAAGCGATGTTGAAAATTTGTTTCCACAGTGGCATTTGGATTTTCGTCTGACCACCGATGAGAGTTACGAGTGTTGTTGATACCGTCACGGGTAAAAGTAGCTTCATCGGTGAACAGTATTAATCGAAGCAATCGGCGATTAGCATTTACCCAATGACAAAATTCCAGTCGCATGGCAGCGTCTCCTGGTTGAAGGTGTTGTACACGCTGTACATGATATGGATGCAAGCCTTCCTCACGTAATGTTTGCCGTACTCTTGTGTGTGGTACACCGAGACGTGTAGAAATTCTTCGTGAGCTAGTAGTAGGACTACGCTCTACCAACTGAAGAATGCTTTCCACTTCATCCACATCTTGTTGACCTTCACGTTCAGATGAAACATGAGCGCTGGGAAGTGTACCAATCTCACGCAATGTGTTGAAAACCCCGGTAAACACTCTTCGATCCGGAATTCTGCGGTTCGGAAACCGTCGACGGTATTCTGCAACAGCAGCTGTTGCACTTCCATCGCAAAAACCTTAGACGTACACTTTGAAAAAACTATATAGGGCTATGGGTTGATTGCCTGTGCCCTCATCCGTTGGAAATTTCCAGCAGACTTCAGTGGAGGGTTACCGACAAAAGCCCTATGCTTTTTCGTTAGAGAGTTATGAATATGTAGGTTGTTAAAAGGACCTCTTTATATTTATATGATTACGGTAATTTTTAGCGTCGGGATTTTAGACGCCTACATTAGAATGAAAATGAAATTGCCTCACCTTATTTTTTTGCTGGGTCTTAGTTTGTTTCGATGTAGGGCGTTACGATCATTTTCGGTGTAGGGCCGCCACGATGGAGTTACTCAATGAGTTAACTTCTTGTAATAAATATAGGCAGTCACAATATAAACACTTTAGGGGATAGGCCTATCCTTATTTTATGTATTAAGTTTATTATAAGGAATTCACTCAGAACTTTAGGGAAGACAAAAGCACATCCTCCCTGTTTAAAGCGTTCGCTGTAACATAAACAGCCCTGAGAGCCGTTCCTTGGTTCGCTTGTATTTTCATTATTATTTGCCGATCTAGCAAAATTTTGTTTGGTCTACTTCTCTGTGGTAGACCAAACAATAAATTGGGTTTTCTTGTTGCTATGTGAGGCTGATTCATACATACATACAGGTTCTTTGTACGTATGGCAATTATTTAATTCCCAATAGGCTATGTCGCCAATCCCGAGGCAATTTTGTATAGATATTTAATTCAATTAATTAATAATTTATATTTAATTATGAAATAAATGTACCACATATGATACCATGTTGTGAGCGCGTATAGTTTTTCCATATACACCATATCTGCATATTCGGTATGTGTGAAGGTGTGTGGCATTCTTAACACTGCTTCAAACACCAAACAATGTCATTCACAACAGTCAGCTGTCGATTGGCTTATGTTACATGCTTACATGGTTCAAGGTTATAGCGGATGGAAGGGGGAGGAAATATGGTCAGCCTATATATATATATGAAAATTATTTCACGAAAGTAACACGTGAAAAATATTTATGATGAATAAAACCACAAAGGAAAAGAAACACAGATGGTGCTCAAGCGCTTTCGTCTAATGACATCCTCAGGAAGACTGAAGTACATAAAGAGTTACAACCTATATATAGGTTACAGAAGGAAAAAAAAAATATATATATATATACAATAAACGGAAAAACAAAATTAAAGGATTGTGGAAGGGGACACAAATTTATAAGGAAAAACTATCGATTTTTAGCACAAGATTAAAAGAATTGTTTCCAACCAATGTTATAGATAAAAAAAAGTATATATATATATACAAATTTATACTGGAAATCTGCCCGGGTTTTAGCACTCTGCTCTTTTTGTATAAAAAAAAAAATTGAACAATTATCGATTTTTAGCACACGATTAAAAGAATTGTTTCCAACCAATGTTATAGATAAAAAAAATAAAAAATATATATACAAATTTATACTAGAAATCTGCCCGGGTTTTAGCACTGTGCCCTATTTTTTGTATATAAAAATTGAAAAATAAAAGTTATTAAGGTGGCATACAAATTTACCAAAGATTTAGCGTTCTACCTTTCTTATCTAAATCTGTTCTGAAGGAATTCAAAACAACAGGATCGAGTTGAAAAAGACCTTTGCTTATGTTGAAGTTATTTGTTAGTTGGATAATGGCAGACTCAAGAATATTTCTATTAACAATGTTGCTAGAGTGAAATATAACTGAAGCATTATTCCAATCAATACAGTGGGATAACTCTGACAAATGGACAAAAAGGGCACTGGACAACTGTCCTGTTCTAACGGAATATTGATGCTGTTTTATACGTGTGTGCAAATCCTTTCCCGTCTGACCTATGTAAAAGGAATCACATTGTTTACAACCAATTTTATAGATAATGCCTGAATTATTGGTAGGGCTATTTTTTACTATGATATTTTTCACAATATTGTTATATGAAAATACTACATTAATATCCAAAAGTTTAAATACACTAGCAATGCCTAAAAAGCCCGGGAAAAATGGAAGTACTAAAATATTTTTTGACAAAGTACGAGTGTTATTATTGACGCGATAGAAAGTTCGTTGAGACAAGATTCCATAAACGCAGATGGATAACACAGATCACTTCCAATACCGTTGATTTTTTCTAATTCGGCATCGATGTATTCCGGACTGGCGATCCTAAGGGCGCGGAGAAACATTGAAGAAAAAATGGCCTTCTTAGTGGGGGTGTCATGTCCCGAGTAAAAGTGTACGTAGGACAAATTGTTTGTTTTTTCCGATAGATACTAAACTTAAAACCTGGCTTTCCATACGTACACGCACATCCAAAAATGGGATTGAATTATCTTGTTCCACTTCCAAAGTAAACTTAATAGAGGGGACTTGATCATTTAACTGAAGGAGGAAGTTATCCAGGTCACGATTCATGGGCCAGATACACAAAATATCATCGACGTACCGCAACCAAGGGATGCCAACCCCAGGATTCTCGGAATGTAAGTAATTTCGAAAAACTCCATATAAATATTGGAGAGGAGGGGCGACAAGGGGTTGCCCATGGCCATCCCAAAAACTTGTTGATAATACTCGTTATTGAAAGTGAATTTACAGTCTTTGATGCAAAGCTTAATAAGTTCCAAAACAATGTGTGAAGGTAGTGGCAGGTCATCAAATCATTTAATAGTGGCTTGAAACGCATTCACAAAGATCATAAGGACTTAATTCCGCCTTTCATGTCCACTTCACCTTCTCTGCCCTACCTTTACGGTCTCATTAAACCCACAAACCTGGCAACCCTATGCGCCCTATTATTAGCTCGGTGGGCTCTATTACTTATAAACTCTCCAAATGGCTTGTCAAAGTATTGTCCCCCATTCTCGGAACTATCTCTGATTCACATGTAAAAAATTCCATGGATCTTACTGAAAAATTGAATAATGCACGTACTGAAACTAACGATAGATTGATCAGTTTTGATGTTTGTTCATTGTTTACAAAAGTGCCAATTGACGATATGCTTGACTTTCTCTCCCAAGAATTACATAAGTATGACCTGCCACTACCTTCACACATTGTTTTGGAACTTATTAAGCTTTGCATCAAAGACTGTAAATTCACTTTCAATAACGAGTATTATCAACAAGTTTTTGGGATGGCCATGGGCAACCCCTTGTCGCCCCTCCTCTCCAATATTTATATGGAGTTTTTCGAAATTACTTACATTCCGAGAATCCTGGGGTTGGCATCCCTTGGTTGCGGTACGTCGATGATATTTTGTGTATCTGGCCCATGAATCGTGACCTGGATAACTTCCTCCTTCAGTTAAATGATCAAGTCCCTCTATTAAGTTTACTTTGGAAGTGGAACAAGACAATTCAATCCCATTTTTGGATGTGCGTGTACATAGGGAAAGCCCAGGTTTTAAGTTTAGTATATATCGGAAAAAAAAAACAATTTGTCCTACGTACACTTTTACTCGGGACATGACACCCCCACTAAGAAGGCCATTTTTTCTTCAATGTTTCTCCGCGCCCTTAGGATCGCCAGTCCGGAATACATCGATGCCGAATTAGAAAAAATCAACGGTATTGGAAGTGATCTGTGTTATCCATCTGCGTTTATGGAATCTTGTCTCAACGAACTTTCTATCGCGTCAATAATAACACTCGTACTTTGTCAAAAAATATTTTAGTACTTCCATTTTTCCCGGGCTTTTTAGGCATTGCTAGTGTATTTAAACTTTTGGATATTAATGTAGTATTTTCATATAACAATATTGTGAAAAATATCATAGTAAAAAATAGCCCTACCAATAATTCAGGCATTATCTATAAAATTGGTTGTAAACAATGTGATTCCTTTTACATAGGTCAGACGGGAAAAGATTTGCACACACGTATAAAACAGCATCAATATTCCGTTAGAACAGGACAGTTGTCCAGTGCCCTTTTTGTCCATTTGTAAGAGTTATCCCACTGTATTGATTGGAATAATGCTTCAGTTTTATTTCACTCTAGCAACATTGTTAATAGAAATATTCTTGAGTCTGCCATTATCCAACTAACAAATAACTTCAACATAAGCAAAGGTCTTTCTCAACTCGATCCTGTTGTTTTGAATTCCTTCAGAACAGATTTAGATAAGAAAGGTAGAACGCTAAATCTTTGGTAAATTTGTATGCCACCTTAATAACTTTTATTTTTCAATTTTTATATACAAAAAATAGGTCACAGTGCTAAAACCCGGGCAGATTTCCAGTATAAATTTGTATATATATATATTTTTTTTTTATGTATAACATTGGTTGGAAACTATTCTTTTAATCGTGTGCTAAAAATCGATAATTGTTCAATTTTTTTTTATACAAAAAGAGCAGAGTGCTAAAACCCGGGTAGATTTCCAGTATAAATTTGTATATATATTTTATTTTTTTATCTATAACATTGGTTGGAAACAATTCTTTTAATTTTGTGCTAAAAATCGATAATTGTTCAATTTTTTTTTTATACAAAAAGAGCAGAGTGCTAAAACCCGGGCAGATTTCCAGTATAAATTTGTATATATAATATATATATTTTTTTTTATCTATAACATTGGTTGGAAACAATTCTTTTAATCTTGTCCTAAAAATCGATAGTTTTTCCTTATAAATTTGTGTGTCCCCTTCCACAATCCTTTAATTTTGTTTTTCCGTTTATTGTAATATATATATATATATATATATATATATATATAGTTGTTGTTTTTTTCTTCTGTAACCTATATATAGGTTGTAACTCTTTATGTACTTCAGTGTTCCTGAGGATGTCATTAGACGAAAGCGCTTGAGCACCATCTGTGTTTCCTTTCCTTCGTGGTTTTATTGATCATATATATATATATATATATACGACAAGTTAGGTACAATTAATTTAGGAGTCCATTATAAAAAGAAAATCAATCCAAAACTCCGTTTTCTGTTATAACAATGCGAGACAATTCAAATAATAATTATATACCCATTTAAAAAAAAAATTCTCAATTTTCCATATACTTTGCAGAAACCGTTTTGTTTGTTACAAACAATAAAATATATAATTCACTTATATATTTATATTCGTAAATACTGCATGCAAAAAGACAAACCTGTCAATTCAGGTTGAATTAAATTCTCTGAAATTCTCTTAAATTCAGGTTGAATTAAAGACCCAAACTTGTCAATTCAGGTTGAATTAAATTCTCTGCACTGAAACTGGTGAACTGAAACTGGCTAAACTGAAACTGGCTGAACTAAAACTGGCTGAACTAAAACTGACTGAACTAAAACTGACTGACTGGAAACTGACTGTGTTGATCCTACTGGATTTAACAACTGGAACTGATTACTCTGGGGCCTGACTTCTGGGGCGGTTGTCCCTCTGGATGCAACCGACTGACTTGAAACTGACTGTGTTGATTCTACTGGATTCAACAACTGGAACTGATTACTCTGGGGGCTGATTTGTCGGGCGTTTGCCCCTCTGGATGCAACCGACTGACTTGAACTGCTATAAACTGGAGTGGGTTTCCTATTTCTTTCTGAAATCCGAACAAAACTGATTCTGTTAGCATTAAGCTGTCTATTATTCTCTGGGGCGGTTGTCTCTCTGGATGCAACCGACTAACTTGAACTGCTATAAACTGGAGTGCGTTTCCTACCTACTCTATCTAAGAAATACACAAATAATGCACAATAATTGCAAGTCAATTTAATTCAATAATTTGAAAAAAATTGTAAACAAAATAATGAAAAATGTAAACAAAATTTCACTCGAATGTACATGAATGTACGGTAATATTATGATTGACACATAAAATAAAATGATTCTATACTAACTATAATAGTGAAAATAACTCGGTTTCAATAAAAAGAAATGTATTACTGGTGTATGGAGTGTTCACTGTGTTTTTGTTAATTCTGGCTTGATACTAATTATTAACTGTTAATAATACTGACTTCTCAAAAATTTGAAAAAAGGATCTGTACTTAAGATTCTTACGGCGAAATCCTTGGAGACGTGTCCTGAAGACGTGTCTTGCTGGCTACTTGTTCCTGTACGAAGAATGGGCGTGGAGAACTTGGAGTCGTGACACGCCGGTCGACTGAATTTTGGTTCTAGTTCCAGGGTGTGGAAGACTGGAAGAATCCTGGATGCAGAGGTTGCCAGTTGTTAACCCCTCCGTCTATGGCCTTGATTGGTTCGAAGTTGACGGGGGTTCTGGTTAGGTGGCAGCAACGGATTTGTTACTCTGATACTGTATAGGAAATCGCAAAAGTTTCTCTTATACTACTCTCCGATTGCTTCTTGTGGTGGATCTGAGGATTCTGTGAGGCTTATTAAATTCTCTGAAGGTTCTCCGATTCTTCTCATAACGTATCGGGAAATTATTTTTCTCTATTTAAGATGAAGTTCTCTGAAGAGAACAAGGCTCGAAGGAGAAGATAAAGACATTTTCTTACGGTAATTTACTACTGCTAAAATGTTACAGGTAATGCTCAGCCTCTAAGTTAGATGAGTCTAGTCAGAATGAATATTGAAGAAATTTTATGGGCTTTTGTACTGAAGTTTTTTACTGACATCATCATTATTTAATGCTGATTTGGTTTTGTTTTTTATTCTCAATAGGCTGATTTCCTTTGCAAAACATTTAAAGACAAAACAAATATTTTTGCTGCATCAATGTCTTGACTGCTAAGCAAGGGGAAGCCATATTTTTATTTTAAATCGCATATTGACAGATTTGATGTTATCATGATCTGCCGAGTTAACTAAAAATCGAAATTGAAATATGCCTTTCCATCACGAATTACAAACAAACATGCACATCGGCAAAAATGAAAGGCTTAAGATTAAAAATTAAACGTTAAGCAGGACATGACTTCATCTTTTACAACGAAGAGAGAATGTATACAGGAAATGAACAAGATTACATTAAGCTAAGTCCACAAAAGTTATCAAGATGTTTAAAAAGAAATAATTTACCATTTATAAAATAGAAAGCAAATCAAAATTTTATCGAAACTCGTGCCAGCGTCATACGATTTTGGACTTGATATATCAAAATGAATATATGAACAAAAATATAAGGATTATATAAATATAGGAATTATTCACTGTTAATTTTTACATATATAATGGAAGGAGTGTATTATATATATATATATATATATATATATATATATTATATATATATATATATATATCTTTCACTGTACTATCCGAGTGTTTTGGCGCCTCTTGCGGGGTGAGAAAAGGCTCCTTGCTCTCCCCTATGTTGTTTAATGTGTATATCAACGGATTAATTGCTTCACTTAATGAGGCAACAGTGGGATGTTGTATAGGTAACACAAGGATAAATAACTTAGTTTATGCCGATGATATGGTGTTAATAAGTCCCTCTGTTAAAGGTCTTGATCGGCTCCTAAAAATCTGCGAAGTGTATTCGCAGAAACATGATATTCTTTTTAATGTTACAAAAACTAAGGTTATGCAATTTCATCCTAAAAGCTGTAATCAGCCAGCTGATATAAGGTTTAAAATGAATGGTGAAGTAATTGAGGAAGTACAAGAGTTTAAGTATTTGGGTTAAACTATTACCAGCTCCTTGAGTGATTACTCGGATATAAGGAAACAATCTCGAAGCCTGTGTGCTAAAGCGAATATGACCATAAGGAACTTTCGATTTTGTACAAGTGAAGCTAAAGACACTCTTTCGTACTTTCTGCAGTAATATATACGGACAGCAACTGTGGGTGAATTATAAAAAAGGTTCTGGCAGAACTCTAAATTTGTTGTACAACAGGTCTTTTAGACTCTTACATAAATTACCCCCGAGATGGTCAGCCTCGCAAATGTTTGCTACCCGCAATGTCCCGAGCTTCCCGGAGGTAACAAGACGCCATCTAGGACGTTTTGGCGCCGACATTTTGGCGCTGGACGTTTTGGCGCCGCCGTTTGGGCGCCACCGTTTGGGCGCGGAGCCGGTTTGGCGCCGCCGTTAATTAGTATTAAGTATTAAGTAGTAATACTTGGTTATTAACCTGAAGTGCTGTCTGTCTTTTCAGATAAGTTGTGTTGTTGCCCTTAATAGCATAAATGTCTGAAAATATATCAAGTAAGAAAGGGAAACAGAAGTTTTCACATAATGGATATTTGTATGTGTTTGATAAATGTAGCAAGCGCGACCCTTCGTTACTTTTTTGGCGGTGCGAGCAAAAGAGTCAGTGTATTATAAGGTGTATATATAATATGGGTACTTTTCCGTTATCTGCCCCATTGACGATTGGTTAGGTTCAGTCATGATATTTTCGTTAAAACTAACAAAAATATCACAACTTAACCTAACCAATCGTCACTGCCCGGTTAGGTCAACTGTACGCCCTTGACGATTGGTTAGGTTAAGTCGTGCTATTTTCGTTAGTTTTAACAAAAATATCACGACTTAACCTAACCAATCGTCAAACGGCGCCCAAACGGTGGCGCCCAAACGTCGGCACCAAAACGTCCCATTCCGAACAAGACGTGCTCAACACAGTCTAATGCAAAGAATTAAAAAATCAACCAACCCGATCATCCAAGCTATCAATGAGTCCTGCCATTTATCCTCTAAGCTATGGACTTCTTGGTACGAAAACGTCTGTCGGTAGCTCCACTTAACTTCGACATTACAGTATTATTTCTAATCAATTGTATATATTTCTATCCTTAATAAGGGGTTCCAAAAAACATTTAGTCGCCCCCCCATTTGCAGCTTACATGTTTACTTATATCGAAATAGTTTTTAGTGATTATAAAAATATATAAAATTCTTTATTTATTGCAGGTATTAAAATTACTCTAGCTGATAAAGTGATAATATAATGGCTTCTCAATTAATTGGTGATTCGGAGAGGCAACGTGTGATAGATCGCATACGAGCAATAACATTTCGGGAAGCTCGTGATGCTGGAGCCACCTTTATAACACGTTCATGGGTTGCCAAAAAGTTGCGAAGAAGTGAGGACTTCGTCAAAAGAAATTGGAATAAAACTTTGGATGAATGTGAAATGGATACAACCAAATCTGGGCGCCCAAATTTGCCACTCTCTCAGGAAACAAAGGACATCATTGAAAGCGGTACGCGTAAGCGGAAAAACAGCTGTGCTAAACTTTCTAGAGAGATCGAAGTGTTGAGAGGAAAGATCGTTAGTGGTGAGATCATTCGACTGTACCGTCATAGGCAAGGTTTAAAGCCTTGGCATGAACTTCCAAAGCCAAGAAAAACTCAACTTAACATCGATGACAGAATGTGGTTTCCCATTATCTTGAAGATTGGGATGTGGATGATTTCATGCATTTAGCTGTCTCCGATGAATTTTTTGTTTACGTAACACGTCGGCCTAACTACCAAAATGACCGAGTGTGGGCCACAACACCAGATGAAATCGATGACAATGAACATTATCACGAATTATTAAAAAGTCCAGCCTGTGTTGGTGTGTTTGTTTTGTTTACCGCAAAGAAGCTCATGTGGGTGCTGAAGCCAAATGGTCAGAGTTGGGATGGACAGTATTTTCGTGATATTATTCTACCCCAGCATGTCATTCCTTTTCTAAGAAACCCAAACAATGTTATGGATGTCGATCAGGTCACACTTCTGCACGATAAGGCCCCCTGCTTTAAGGCATTAGCCACTCAACAGTTGTTGCGGAACCATGAGATCGATTTCTTTGGAAATGAAGAATGGCCAGGAAATTCTCCTGACCTGAACGTCTGTGAACATATTGGATCAGTTATAAAGGACAAGGTTGAATGTCTCTTGTTTCAAGAACCTGCAGCAAATCGATTTTCGAAGGATACAATGACGCAACACATTGAAACTGTTTTAGCAAATTTGCGTAACGATCAAGATCTATTCACGTCACATTTGGCAAGCTACCCAAAGCGAATTCAGGCTGTCTTGGAAGCCAATGGCGGGAACACCAAGTTTTAATTGTTTCTCATTAAATGCAGGATTAAATTCTCTTTTGTAAGGTATGTTTAGTTTTACTGTACCTCTAATGGTTTAGACCATGGGCGGGGGGCTAAGGTTTATTGGAGCCCCGTATATGAACTGTCATTGTATTAATAATATTTGTCATATGGACTAAGTCTGCCAATAAACCTTTTCATTTTCATTTCATATATATATACACACACACACACACACACAGTATATATATATATATATATATATATATATATATATATTATTTAAGCGATATTTTGCGTCGTTTTTTTAAACACGTCCAAACACGTATCGTCCTGAACTGAAATATGAAGCGCGGGGAAACTGAACACAGCTCGGTGCCAGTTAGTTTTACGTGGGGCGTATTGCATCACTGCATATTGGTCAAGCTTCGTTAATTCGTTATACAATATTGCGATGGATATAGGAAAATATTTCAAAAGAAAATCAGTTGAGTCGGTTGAAGAACACAATGAAAGTGATACAGCAGAACCCTCCCGTAAATTTATTAGACAAGCGGAAGACGATGCACATCAACCAGAACTAAGCTATGAAAATGCAAGTGTCAGCAATCAATACAGGTTGAGGTGCCGTGGCAGTTGCACTGACATTTTCAGAGTTTTTACACAAAGTAAGCTTAAAATGCGCTGGCTTACGAGGCTCTGCCCCGGACCTCACTGGGGAAGCTTTCAGCTCTCCCCCAGACCCCATAACTGTATGGGCTCGCCCGATTCATCACGGAACCTGACGAACGTAGCTCAAGTTCGCCCCCCTACCTTGTGACATTCCTGGCTACGTCCCTGGCAGCACCATCAAGTATTTTCACATCGAAGGACCTAGGAGGTTCCGACTGTGGCTCATCTGTCTCGTGGGTCAGAATGCTCAGCAGATCCGACCTCTTCCCCTGTCGTAGCTTACCTCTGTCAGAGAGAGATGGAGGATGTGGATGATTTTCATGCTTCAAGAAGGTACCCATGTCTCCATCCCTCTGCTGCATGACTATGTATAATCTGGAGAAGAGTGTCACATCATCCTTCAGCAGTGAGAGCTGCCCTGCCTGCTTGGTCTTTGACTTGGGTGTTGGACAACTAAACAGAGGCGGGGAGTTCTTCTTGATGGGCTCATGGATAGAGCGTTTGAAGTCAGTTAACCCACTGATTCCACGGTACGGACTGTGTTAACAACAAACTCGTCGATGACATTTCGTGTGTCCAATGTAAAAAGTTCAGGGCTGTCATCTAGGAAAGGATTGCTCATCTCAGAGATAGCCTGAACCAGACCCAGTGTTTGCTCTTTGAATGTCTTCTGTGTTGACAGTCCCTCCTCATGGTGTTGTTGATTTTTTTCTTCTGAGTTGTACTCCTCCTCAAACTCTTGGAGAAGTCGTGCTTGCTCAGGTCCAGCTATCATCCACTTCTTGAAAGCTGAAGGATTTTCAGTCAGTCCCACTGCACCCCCTGAACCCTTCACCAGCTCATTGTTCTGCTCATGAGCCTGGTCGATTGGTATGGATGAGAATCGTTTGGTTATCTTTGAAACAACCCAATGGCCGTTGTCTTCAAAGTTCTCTTGGATGGCTGTAGATAGGCTCTCCATGTCTTAGATGCACGGGAAGCCCCTGGTATAGTTGTGATGATCAAGGGCAAAGAACCAACCAACTAAAGCCTTGAGTGAGTCCACATAGAGGGGAAGTCTCGTTCTCGGTGGGCCCGCATGAAGATCAGACCAAAGATTTCCATCTTGAGAATGGTATCCCAGTACTGAAATGTTGGACTCTTGCTGATCATATCTTGTCTCCACATTTCTTTGGCCCTCTCATTATGGGGTCCTTCAGTCAAGTGTGTGTGAAAGCATCCTGCTGGAGCTTAGCCAGGGCCAGAGCACTCACTTGGTGGGCATGTCTTGTCCTGGTGAGGTGGGATGCCTTGAGGAAGGAGTCAGCTATGCCAGAGGAGGCGATGCCTGTTTGGGTTAGTGTAGTGTCCACCCAGAGGCCTCCAAGTAGTCCCCGAATGTTTTCCACATTGCCATTCAATGTGCAGACCACCGAACATGATTACGTACTTGTCCTCGCCATGTGTTTGAGACCAGTTCCAATGAACAAACTTGGCCAGTGCATACAGTGGTACATCCAAAGTAATCACTGGAATCTGTCCAGGATTCAGGAACTGAGTGGCTTCGCGCTGTACATTCAGCCCATGCTTGATCATGGCAGATGAAGCAGCTTTCTCATAGAAGAGTGGCAAGAGTTGTGTGAGAGCGGGTTGTGAGTCGTCAGAGATGTGGTCTTGATGACTGGCATGGTAGGCTGACCAGGCCACAACATCTCCGTTGCACAGTGGTGAAGCTGTGAGGCAACAAATGGTTCTTCTTTCTTTCTGAAGAGGGCAGCCGTATCCCATCCTGAGGGTGTCCCATATTGGACTTGGTAGGGAACTGAGAAAGGCTGATGCCTGTGCCGTGGAATGAACCTTTGGCTGTGGTGCTTGATGGGTGTGATCCAGGTTGTCCAAGGCACCAACGGTAAAGAGGCCTTTGAATATCTGGGCAGGACTCAGAACCTTTGTCCTTGATGTTCTCACAGACAGCAGTATCCAGTTGATTCTCAAGTAGAAATACCCGATCATATCTTACACGCAAGCCCAAAGTGTACAGCTGTGTTATCAACTTCTTGGACCTGGTTTGCATGTGAACATTTAATCTAAAATAGAGGGGCAAAGGTGGTTCATGTTCCAACGAATGTTGAGACCTGGCAGTTGCAGCAGCCACTCCCTTCATGGCAGTTGGAGCCCTCATCTTGCAGTTAAACAGGATCATTTGCGAGATCGTGAGGCATGATTGGGAGTCTGCAGAATCCTGGTCCTTGAGGGCGGCTCCTTTCAGAAGCATGGCTACAGGGATTTGAGAGTTGTGGGGACTGAGTCCTACTGGCATCCAGATGGGAATGAAGCATCGAAGTTGAACCCTTTAGAACGGAAGATATCATCACGCATAATTCTGGCAGCTTTCGCCAGAATCACTGCATCCCTCTCATAATCAGACTTCAAAGTGTCCTTGAGCAGTTCCGGCATGTCTTGTTCGAAGACAAGTACTACATTCTTGCCATCACTTTGCTCTTGTGCTTGTGGAAAGTACTTCAGAACTTGTTCCTTGAAACGAACCTTGTTGATCTCTCCTTCAATACCAAGGTCGGCCAGGCGATTTTCATAGAGCTGACGCAGCGAGGAGAACTTGAAACAGAATGTTCCATCTTCTACAGAGTTCTCAACATGTGTAATGAGCTTAACAAAAGCTCTGGCTTTCAGTTTCTTCTCTTCAGGCTAAGAGTAGTCTTGGCTTCTCCTCAGAAACGAACGATGGCGATTTCGCAGTCCAGTTAAGCAAGCAAGGTGATACTTTGCATCAATGGTAACGAGGTCACCACCTTCATTCCCGGTCAGTAAATCTGTTTTGTGCAGATCTGCGGCCATGATTCTGATATTGCTGTCTGCCTGAAGAGTTGCAAAGTCATGGAGTTGCCCATCGCATTTGTTGAAGAATATGCACTTATTCTTCTCCACGGGCATGCGGTGTCAACGTCGTTTGGCTGCAGCATCACTCCCAGTACTACCGGCTCTCTCCCTCTTCCTTGCTATTTCCAGTATCTCTGCACTGAACTTGATATAGCATGTTTTGTGCCACTGTGCATGGTGCTGAATAAACTGGGCCTTGTCCATGTCCTCACTAAACTTGAGTGGGACCGGGAGTCCCCCTAACTGCCTGAATTCACTGACATTGTCCAGAAAGGTTCTGTATGCATCTGAGCTGTCCCTGTGTTGACGCACATTAAGGGGGCATCGGAGTGTTTCAGAGGTTGTCTGCTGACATATTACACACATAGTTCAGTCCATTGCAAGGGTCCTCAGGCACAGTCTGCAATACAAAGAAGCATTTGTCAGAATTTGTCATCCTTACCGACCATAAGTCTAGGGTGACCAGATTTTTGCGATCCCATGCGGGACGGATCCATTGGTACACTAATATACTCGTATGATATCTCGATAACACTCCACAGGTCAACCAATACCTTTTAAAAGCATTTTGCAGCACTCTATAGGCATTTTACTTTATCTTTCAAAGATATATAATGGACAAATAATTGTACTACCAAAAAGTAATTTTATATAGTTTACTTACCTAATTTATTGAAAAACATTTTATTTAATTGTACTTGGCACTGGAACATCAGGTTGAAAGACATTAGTTAAAATTGCCTCTGTTTTAGTACGAGCGCAAGAAAATGTCTTATTGAAGCATCTTCTGATTAGTTTTGAAGTGCAGTCTGTAGATCGAAAAGATAGGTTGTGTTTGATTGATGGTAAGTCCAAGTTCCTTCAGCTACTGCTAAACTTTTTTTCTCTTCATCAAAATCTTTACTCTGTAAAAACGTTGTCAAAGGCCTACTTGATGAAGAGCAGGCATCAGCTTCTTTATGCTTAGTAGAGTTTAAATGACGTTTAATGTCACATTTCCCACCATTTGCAATTGAAAAAGTAGAAAAACAATTAATACATTTCATCATGCTCTCACTTTTTGCTTTTTTAATAAAAGGATATTCTTTTTCTAAATCTTCATTGAAAGTGCACTTTCTTTTTGAAGTCATTTTTGAAATGTATGGGTACTCTGACAATTAAATAACACGTCAACACCATTATAATTAAAAATTTTGACTGACGAGCGTCGGCCGTCGAGGTCTGTCGTACTGGAGGTTTCAAAAACGTTTTAAAACGTTTATGAGGGGATGCGCGGATGCCAGATCTACGATAATGAATACAAATTACATTACATTTGTACGAAAATTGCATAAATACAAGAATGCGGGACATTGCACTGTCCCGCATTGGTCAATTTTTTTTGCGGGACAGAAACTCTAAATGCAGGACAGTGCTGCAAAATGCAGGACGTCTGGTCACCCTAAATCCATAACAAATGTGGAAAAAAAATCTGTAAACAAATAAAAAATATTTGTTTTTGTTCTACATGTTTGAATGTTGGTGCTGCCAAGCAATATGCATAGTATTATAACATTCTACAACAGTAATTGAGCTCTCAGAGCCAATATCTTTATTTTAACCGAAAAACTGATTTTTTCCTGGTTTCGCACCCATTTTAAAAATGGCTGAAACAGGCTCCAGCACGCTCAGATTACTTGGTTCCAATAAAAATACCAAAATTGATACCACACAGATTGTCAGGAAAAAAAATGGTGCTTTTATCCAGCATGTCCCCATATTGTCAAAATGTGGTTCTAAGCTGCCTGGCTATCAGGGTTGTCGACTCGATGTGGGCATACTATAGGCCTCAGTAGCATAAAAAAAAGGCACTATTTATGGTCTTCTTTCTAAACCTTGCAACAACAACACAACCTGCACCATTGCACGGTGCAACAATCCTCTATCTAAACTACCAAACTGAATCGCAAGAGAGTTCTCTATAAGACCACGCCCTATCAGTGCCACATTCAACAAAAGAGTAGAAAGGATGCTACCAGTGCCCGAAAATGATGCCACAAGGGACCAAAACTGTTGGCTCTAAAATAAGTGACAATTTTTCACTAACCTTACAATTATGAGATGGATATACAGATATACAGTATCCACCTTATATGTACACCTTAACTTAATATATACAAGCAATGCTGCATTAATCAGCTTCGTCATCACATCGCTTTGGGATAACAATGACTCTTCCTCTTCTTGATTTTCTAACACACACTAGACCGTGTCTAGAACAAAGTAATCAGTCACATCCCCGAGAAAATGAGCTACAATTTTTTTTTTCTTTATTCATAAAGGTTTTTATATCAAACTTAAGGTGGGATTTTCCTTCGAGTATCCACTAAACCCACGAAACTTTAAACTACATTTAAAGCGATTGTCCTTCCCATGAAGAGGCTGATTCCTTTTTATCCAATGCAAAGGATCTTAAAAGTGTCTGTTGGGCATCTATAGAATTTTTTATGAGTTTTAAAAATGTTCTGTCTATTGGTGAAGAAGTATAGTGAAGGCGTAAACAAATATTCTACATGAAAAATATACATTTTTTCTGAAAGGAGGCAGAATGGCGGGAATTTCGGTAAATTTAAGATTCTTTAGAAGTTTATGGATTCAAAGAAAATTAAGACCAAATAGTGAATTACATGACTGGAGAGAACATTTTTATAAAATTAATGAAAGGTTATAAAATGATTGGTTAAGGTCGAAATTTATGCCATGGAAAGAGCAACATGATGAGAGACGAATTATATAATGTCATTTATTGACCCATAACTATAATAATTAACAAAAAGCTTTTAATAATTCATTATACAAATATGCGTCTTTATTTTAGAACTTAATTCTTATCAGTGCTAAATCAGCGGTAGCTCAGTGGAATTCAAAAGTTTGGCAGTAGGTCATACACTTAGGTGGAGGGAGGAGTTTGTATTTTGGTTTATGTAATGTGTGATAATCACAAGACGTATGTGTTAGCCACAAGAAAAAGAGAAACTCTGAAAGCGCTCAGAGTTAACGTAATTTGTTGATTAGAATTGTACGAAGTGTACGATCTTATTTGTGACATGGATTTTATAACCATGTAGCATTTTTAATATTCTTATCCATTTACAGAATCGAGCTTCCTTTGTATGACCTAATTGGGCGGACAATGGTATATAATAAATCTGCATTAATAATTTACATAATAAATAAGCAATTTACATAATATGCTTTGTGTTTTATGCATGTACACGTAGGGTGGATCGATTTTACATTTTTTTCGATTTCCATATTCTAATAGAGACAAAAACTTGCGCATGCATGAGAAAATAGCCTCTGCAAAATCTTAGCTTAATAGGTAATCATCTTCTGCCCCCGGCAGAGCGATGAAAATCATATTTTAGTAGTCAAAAACATATTTTTAAACCCTAGCCTAGAGTCATAAAATTTTGCGTGTGTGTTATTTCATGCCTAAGCAATGATATAAATGCTATGGGAAATATATAAATGCATTATTTAAGACAAAGAGCCGATCTGAAAATATGTATAATATACATATTTTCAGATCGGCTCTTTGTCTTAAATAATGCATTTATATATTTCCCATAGCATTTATATCGTTGCTTAGGCATGAAATAACACACACGCAAAATTTTATGACTCTAGGCTAGGGTTTAAAAATACGTTTTTGACTACTAAAATATGATTTTCATCGCTCTGCCGGGGGCAGAAGATGATTACCTATTAAGCTAAGATTTTGCAGAGGCTATTTTCTCATGCATGCGCAAGTTTTTGTCTCTATTAGAATATGGAAATCGAAAAAAATGTAAAATCGATCCACCCTAAATTGTACAGTAGGGCGGCTCGTTTTTACACTTTTTTCGATATTTGATTGGGGGTAGTGCGGAAAAGTTGCGATTTGGAGAGAAAATAAAGTGTGTAAAATTTTTTTGATCTACGTCAATACCTTCCGGTGGCGGCGAGTCCTTAAAAATCGAAAAATAGGCCTAACGGGGTAGATTGAAAATGGTTTTAAAGACTTACAAAATAAACAATAAAAATTTCAGCACAATCTGTTAATAACTTCCGGTGGCGTCTTAGCCGTTAAAATATCCAAAATATTGATTTAAAGCAAGTTTAACAAGATGTTATACAAATGTTAATTCCGGTATATTTCTGTGCAAACAACCCTGAGAACACTATTATAGGCTTGAATAAATTAATAGCAGTCATTGAACAATGAACATTATATAAAAATTATATAAAATTATATAAAATTATATAAAAATTTTATGTGTTTTTAGGCCTATTTTTCGATTTTTAAGGACTCGCCGCCACCGGAAGGTATTGACGTAGATCAAAAAAATTTTACACACTTTATTTTCTCTCCAAATCGCAACTTTTCCGCACTACCCCCAATCAAATATTGAAAAAAGTGTAAAAACGAGCCGCCCTAATGTACATTACATGAATTACAGTAATTTGTGTGTCCCTTGAAAGTAAAATTAGACGATGTTGTTTTTGCATTAATGACCTAAATTAAGTGAATTATTTTAAATGCTAAATTAACCGCGAGTCTCATCATCTACAACTACTCATAAATAGTATGACCGCAAATTGGGAGAGTGCAAGAATGTTGCAATGTTGCAAATGTTGGTCAGTGTTGCGAAATGGGGAAGGGGTGTTGCAAGAGGTTATGTAACAAGGGGGAGGGGGTTATCCCCCAAGCTGCAATGAAGGGGGAAAGGAGTTATGCAACAACTCAATGCTGCAAAGGGGGGAGGAAGGGTTATGCAACAAGTCAATGCTGCAAAGGGGGAAGTGGAGGGAGCTTTGGGGGGAGAAGGGAGGATGACCTCCCCCAAAGGGGTAACCTTAACCTAAGAGAGGGAGAGAAAGGAGGAGGAGAGTCTTTGGGGGAGAAGTTGGGACGTCCTCACCCCCAAAGGGAAACCTAACCTAAGCCCTAATCTAAGAAGGAGAGAGGAGAAAGTTTTTTATT
Source organism: Bathynomus jamesi (assembly GCA_023014485.1). NCBI lineage: Eukaryota > Metazoa > Arthropoda > Malacostraca > Isopoda > Cirolanidae > Bathynomus > Bathynomus jamesi. Next base: position 191,338 of record JAJOZX010000227.1, read on the forward strand.
CCACCGGAGCCTGTCGCATAATGAGAGTCCAGGGTCCCAGCAGCTGTTATATAGAGGGTTGTGAGTTACCAGATACCCATATATATTTTAATTATGTTCAGGTGTACCTTATTAGGGTGAGTTGCCAGATTGCCCCCTTTAGTTTAATTTTTATTTAGATGAGTTACAATTTATTATTTCTATTTATATAAGGAGAGTTAGCAGATACCACCATTTATTTTAATTTATTTAGATGAGTTGCCACTTATTTATTTATTAAAGGCAAGAGTGACTTTCTCCTTAAATTTGTTCAGCAAGAGAACTAATTATTTAAACGAATCTCAATATTAACAATAAAAGAAATACAATTAAACCGAATTAAATAAAACATCATTACATCATTCTGTTTATTTAGACGAATTATTGGAATAATTTTCACGAAACATATAGAAAATAAATATACAATAGTTCATTCTATACAAACGATGGAATATATATGATCAAAAAATAAAATGAAAAATAATAATAGTATAAGAAATACGAACGAGGAATATATATATATATATATATATATATATATATATATATATATATATATATATACTCTAAAGCCAAACCGAAAGTGCCTATTTACTTTTGTCAATCATCTTTTATATAAAATGTCTTCAAAAACAGCATTTATTTTTATTCCAAGAAAGACAAACAATGCCCGAATTGTTCATTCTGACGAAGGTCAAGCTTATCACTCCACCTTAGAACTACAGTTTAACGTGGAATCCGAACCTCCAGCAACCCAGCGTCTCAACCACTAGGTTATCCAGGGTACCCACTCATCTACCAACCAATTTTGCGGAAGAATGATCGTTTGCCGCGCGCCGGCTGCAATCGCCGGGTCTCGAATACGGAACCGATGGATTCATAGTCAGCGATACTAACCACCTAGGCGGGACTTTGAATGAAAAACAATTGGCTGAAAATACAAGCAATATAATATACCACACTTTATTTATATATATATATATATATATATATATTCTTAAATAATTACAGGGAAAATTTTATATTAAGCAATAAAATTTTAACAAACTTCCCCGAAAGTGTCTATTTACTTTTGACAATCCTTTCTATACACCTTCTATATTTTTTTTTATAAATAAATTTCAGCGAAATCAAAGTAATTGATAACAAAATTAAGTGAGAAGTCTATATATACTTTTGTAAAGAAAATTCCGCGAAAGCAAAGAAGAAGAATCCGTTATTCATTTGTTTTCTTCGTACTTTCATGCTAGTGCATTAAATTTGACAATAAACATTATAAATATTCTCATAGAATAAAATTTTAAGTGTCTACATACTTTTGTCAAGCCTTTCTTTGAAAGCATTTCTATACAAAAATGTAAATCGAGGTAAACTCAGCTCACAACACGTGATTTGCCTGAGGTTTCTTCAAAACCGCAAATCGGCCAGACTTTGCAGACTGGCGGTGAGACTCTGGTTCGTTCCAGCATGCTGACTCCTCAACCTAACCTCACCTATGGTTCAGACCATAGATTCTCCTTGTAATGTAACAACTTGCAGCTGTTCAAATTGTACGGTCATTTCCCTATCCATGGGAAAAAATTGAGGATTGAGTAGTATGACCGCAATTAATAATGCAAAATATTGTCGTGGTAGAGAATGCGAGCGGCATTTCACACATACACACACACATACACACACACACACACCCGAAAACCTCCTGGTCCATCTCCTCCCACTCGTATTATTATAATTGTCATTCTTATTATTATAATGGCTTCTTACACAATTTTTCATAAGTATTTTGGAACTCATTTATCGAGTTGGTTTATGATGGCCATAAGCAGTCACGGCAAAATTTTTAAAAAATATAGAAAAAATGAATGAAAAGAAAAACAAAAATATTTACAATTTCTTTATTATAAAATCCTCTCGATAAGATCGTAAAGGGAAAATTTGAAAAAAAGACAATCAACAATTCATTTTATTAAACTGAAAACCATAGATTCTCCTTGTACTGTAACGACTTGCAGCTGTTCAAATTATACGTCATTTCCCTATCCAAAATGGGAAAAAATTGAGGATCAAGTAGTATGACTGCAATTAATAATGCAAAATATTGTCGTGGTAGAGAATGCAAGCGGCATTTCACACACACACACACACACACACACACACACACACACACACACACATTGGGAGTAATCAATAATTGGAATTGAATTATATATATATATATATATATATATATATATAATATATATATATATATATATATATATATATATATATAAAGGGTGTTTCAGGAGGAAAGGTCAATACTTCGGGAGGTGATAGTGTCGGTCATTGAGAGAAAAAAGTTCATATAAACATGTGTCTAATTCTGAATGGTTACGGAGATAGAGCTGTTTGAATCTGATGCGCGCGCAGCTCTTCCTCCCCCTTCCATCCCCTATAACCTTGAACCATGTAATCTGTAATGTAAGCATGTAACATAAGCCAATCGACAGCTGACTGTTGTGAGTGACATTGTTTGGTGTTTGAAGCAGTGTTAAGAATGCCACACACCTTCACACATGCCAAATATGCAGATATGGTGTACGTCTACGGTTTTTGTGATGGAAGTGCAATAGCTGCTGTTGCAGAATACCGTCGACAGTTTCCTAACGGCAGAATTCCGGATCGAAGAGTGTTTACCGGGGTTTTCAACACATTGCATGAGATTGGTACACTTCCCAGCGCTCATGTTTCATCTGAACGCGAAGGTCAACAAGATGTGGATGAAGTGGAAAACATTCTTCAGTTGGTAGAGCGTAGTCCCACTACTAGCTCACGAAGAATTTCTACACGTCTCGGTTTACCACACACAAAAGTAAGGCGAACATTACGTGAGGAAGGCTTGCATCCATATCATGTACAGCGTGTACAACACCTTCAACCAGGAGACCCTGCCATGCGACTGGAATTTTGTCATTGGGTAAATGCTAATAGCCGATTGCTTCGATTAATACTGTTCACCGATGAAGCTACTTTCACCCGTGACGGTATCAACAACACTCGTAACTCTCATCGGTGGTCAGACGAAAATCCAAATGCCACTGTGGAAACAAATTTTCAACATCGCTTCTCTGCCAATGTGTAGTGCGATATCATCGATGATCAGCTGATTGGCCCTGTTACTTTAGAGAATTGTCTTACAGGACAAAGTTACCTAGAATTTCTGCAAAATGAATTGCCAGGACTATTGGAGGATGTTCCTTTGGCTACACGCGCTGGTATGTACTTTCAGCATGACGGAGCTCCTTCACATTCTACCCGTCTGGTGATGCAGTAACTAAATCAAACTTTCCCTGGTCGATGGATCGGCCGCAGTGGTCCCATTCAATGGCCACCAAGGTCTCCAGACCTCTCTCCGTTAGATTATTGTTTGTGGGGGTGGATGAAAAGTCAAGTTTACAAAAGAAAGGTGGATACACGAGACGAATTGCTCGCACGCATTTTGGATGCTGCTGCCTGCATAAAGGAACGTCAAGATCAATTCAGACGAACAACACGCGATCATCGCACATGAGTTGCAAAGTGCATTGAGGTTGGCGGTGGGATTTTCGAAAACGTATTGTAAACTGTAACAAATTTGTCATTTCTGTATCTGATACCATTCAAAATGCCAATGTTTAAACATTAAATGTTAGAAACAGTAATTGGTTTCTCTTTCTTGATTACTATTAACAATGATTTTGTATTTGTAGATTCAAACAGCTCTATCTCCGTAATCATTCAGAATTAGACACATGTTCATATGAACTTTTTTACTCACAATGACCGATGCTATTACCTCCCGAAGTATTGACCTTGCCTCTTGAAACACCCTATATATATATATATATATAATATATATATATATATATAATATATATATATATATATATACAGGGTGTCCGAGAATTATCTGTACAATTTTTGGCTGTTATTAAAAGTCAACCATGAAGTGTAGAAATTCCAGTGTTGTCCCATTTTACAGAGAATCTCATTAAGTTTTTTCTGATACCAAGTTTTGACAAGTTTTTTAGAAATTCCAGTGTGTCCGAACATTATCTCTACAATTTCATCTTTTAATAAAATTCTTGATAACACACGTAAAATTCTTAAACAAGATTATTTAGAATCTGTATTTTCAAAAGTTTCTTTTATTAAAGTAACGTTGTTACAAACATTCGATAGTGCACCATTAGTGATTCGCAAAACATCCAATCGATACTCCAAATGTTGCCATGTACGCTGCAGCATATCCACATCAATTCGTTCAATAGCAGCTGTGATTCTTGCTTTTAAATCATCAATGTCTGTCACCCGCATACATTTCTAAAAACTTGTCAAAACGTGGTATCAAAACTTAATGAGATTCTCTGTAAAATGGGACAAAACTGGAATTTCTACACTTCATGGTTGACTTTTAATAACAGCCAAAAATTGTACAGATAATTCTCGGACACCCTGTATATATATATATATATACTGTATATATATATACACACACACACACACACACACACAGATAGAGAGAGAGTTTTGTCAAAGAAAGTGAGGGCGGCACATTTCCCTATCCAAAATGGGAAAAATTGAGGATCGAGTAGTCTGACCGCTAATAATAATGCAAAATATTGTCGTGGTAGAGAATGCAAGTGGTAATTCACACACACACACACACACAGACACACATCGGGAGTACTCAACAATTGGAAATGAATCAAATATATTTCATATATATATATATATATGTTAACCCCTCCGTCTATGGCCCTGGGGTGGTTCGGATCGACGGGGGTTCTAGTTACGGAGGCAAGCAACGGATAGTTCTTCTTGATACTTTTCTTCTATAACTTTCTAATTCTTTTCTCTCGCTTTATGGGGTCGACACTCTGTTAATTCTTCTCTTTCTATAATACTCTGATACTTTCTCTTGGTACTAAAATTATCGACTTTACTAAGTTCTTCTGAAGAGAGCACGGCTCGAAGGGGAAAATAAAAAGTTTCTCTTACTGTAATTTTCTTCTTAAAAATTTACAGGTAGTGGTCTGAATTTTACAGGGGTAGAGGTTCGACCTCTTTCGACCATGGCTCAGGCCGGAATCTAAAAAAGTTAAGGAGGCAAGGGGCCTCTGCCCCCTCCCCGCAGCGAAGCTGCTAACAAGGGAGTCTTAGCAGTGACCAAAGCAGAGAGCCGTAATGAAGTGTCCTTCATTTTACAATACATGTAATATAAGCCTGAATGTTGGGGGATGGCAGTTGGAGGTTAAGTTTCCCCCCTTTTAAACACGATCAGATGTTTGAAAGATTCCAAATAAAAATTAAAAAAAATTAAAAAAAATAAAAACTAATCTTTTTTTTTTTTTGCCGAATCTTCATTTCTGAAGGCGATATCATTTCATAGTAGTACATAAGTACAATTGAAGTACACGACTGAGTACATTTTCGTTTGGGTTTATTACAATTATGATTGCGATTATGGATTACTTCCCATTCGCTTATGATTGTCCCTTACAGTTCTATTAAAGTACATTCTTACATTATATGTAAAGTCATTACATTCAATTATAGTTTCATTGAAGTACATTACGTCGTTTACCATTCTACAGTGTTATTTTTTTTATATATTTATATATGGTTATAATATATGGTTATAATATATGGTTATAATATATGGTTATATTATATGGTTATATTATATGGTTATTATATATGGTTATTATATATGGTTATTATATATGGTTATTAGTACAACACAAGTACATGAGACATGACAAGATAATTTATATACAACATAATATGTTATATTACATTATAATATGTTATAAATTTGGATCAGAGCGAAGATGTTGTTTATCTTAGAAACGTTCAATTCTGCTGTGATTCGCGAATTCGACCACTTACCTACCCAAGCATTTATGAATATCTTGTGAGGGTGAGCGCACTTAAAAGAAAAAAGAAAAAAATACATGTGGACGTATTTTACATGTAAGTAACAGAATAGGTTGTGTGCGTAATATAGACGCGCGTAAAATATGGACTGATAGGTTGATAGGTATCAGTAGACAATAGGTAGGAAACAACATAAATAATGATGTATAGAGAATGAAGTTTTTTTTTCTTTTTATTATTATTATTATTATTATTAAGGAATTTACCATACATTCAATACGGAAGATGTCCAAATACTAAACACGTGATTCAGTGTTCAAGGTATGGAAAACGTGAAGAGAATTAAGTTACTTTATGACGTCATAGTTATTCACATTATGTCATACGTACAGTATAACTGTAAGTCATTATTTGGGAGGACCTAAAAGAAACGAATTAAAGACAGAGTGGGTATCAAGGACTAAGAAGCACAACTACGGGTTCCAATCCTCTTATATGCAATGTGTATGTATAATTCACTAGGCAACAAATTTCAACTTTTTTTTTGTTACAGACACGTGAACTACTGATTCCTACTAAAGCGCTGATGCTGATTTCAGATCTGATATCAAAATTTCTCTATCACGTCCAGATTTTGTGTAACCGAAAACCCCTATTTTTCATTTTTTTTCTCACCCGCTTCTATTACGAAAGCTGTCTAAGCTACTTTTCCGTGCCACGTTTTATGTTAAGCATACTTAAATAATTAGTGAACAGGGATGTCTTTCCTCCTTTATTCTGGCTTAAGACAGACAGCGGAATTCCGCTGGCGGAGTTACCACCCCTGCGCCCAACCATCCACCCAAAGCGCGTTAGTATTTTGTTGTTACTACTGAAAGGCAAATTCCTGTTCTTAAGTGAAACTTTGGTGTGTCCTCTTCCTTTGTCGCTTGTAGGATGACGAGCTCTCCTTCTGCAGGAACCAACAATAATCTCCCATCATATTTGGGTTGAAATTACCTTGGTATCTGTTTTCCATAACTGAGATCTGTTGGTGGAAGCGCTCACCATGCTCGTCACTTACAGCCCCAAGGTTGGCCGGAAGAAGTCAAGATGAGAATGTAAAAAATGAATTTTCAAAGACATTCTGCATCCCATTATTTCATAAGATTTAAGCATGTCTACGAGTTTACGGTGGTTTTCAGCTTTGTGGTTTCCAAGAAAATTTTTGACAACTTCAACGAAAGATGTCCATGCTCCTAGTTCATTCTCATTTAGGTTAGATGGAAACGATGAGTCGTGGATGACACTGCGGATCTGTGGTCCAGTGAAAACTCCAGCTTCTAGCTTAGCATCTGTCAATATTCCTTTGAATTTATCCTTTAAATATTGGAAACCACTACCTTGATGATCCATACCCTTCACGAAATTTTCATAAGGCCAAGTTTAATGTGAAGTGGTGGAAGATGTACTTTCTGAGGGTCAATAAGTGCTGGGTGTTTCACATTGTATTTACCAACAACATGTTCAGTTCTAGATGGCCAATCATGTTTTTTGCAGTGGTTCTTGTCATCTCTGCTGTTCCATAGACACAAAAAGCACATAATGCTTTGTGTAGCCACCAACTAACCCAAGAAGTAAATGATACAACTTTAAGGTCGCCACAAATATTCCATGTGTGGTCCTTATATTTGATGAGTCTTAGCAGCAGTCTCCATTTTTGGATCATAGCGACAGCCAATCCCTGCATCAGACCACTGATATCATGGCAGAAAAACAAACGTTTTCTTCCTGTAAGTAAAATGATGAAAAACTGCAAATGGCGATGGCGGAAATGGGAAACTTTGGTGTTTGGTTGGAGAAGATTAAATTCTTGAAGTCTTGAACCAAGCACTCTGCCTTTCTTTGGTAATTCCAATCGCGCACTAAGTCATTTAACTCCGCTGACTTAACAAATGTGGGGAAATATTTGCATCTGAACATATATGCCATCTTTCCCTGTTCTATATCACTAGCAGAATCTTCAGATGAACTGCTGTCTGTTATCGTTGCTGGTGGAACTGGTGGTGGATGTGTTTCATCATGTGGTACTGGTTTCATGCTGATTCGCAGTTTGGGTACGTGATTTTGATTTGTTTTTTCTTTGTGTGAAACCAGCCAATCTTTGTCAAACAAAAATAACAATCATGAAGTGATTTTTCGGCTCACGCCAAACCATGGGGACTGAGAACGGCATAGCTTTTCTTTTACCATTCATCCAAGCTATTAACATTGCATTGCACTGTGCACAGCAAATATGTGGTGCCCAGTCCCTCTGTTGGTCTCCTAACTTACAGTCAAAATAACACTTGTAGGCAAGTTTAATCTTTGTTGTTATGTTTCTACGTTGTGGCTTAGGTGTATATTGTCCACAGACAAAGCAGAAGTTGTCTGGGTGATTTACACAAGCACGTCTATTTGATGCCATTTTGAATTACCATACAATATCTGAAAAAACGTAGAAAGTAATTATTACGATGTGCAAAATAAAAAGAAATACACACCGTAGTACAAAACAAATGCTATAAAAACACACAAGTCACCACAACCTGTCACTTGCTCATCAGCAGAGAGCTTCAACAACCGTTCTGCTTGACTGTCACGTAGCGACTGACCGTTGGGCCGTTGCCCGTTACTATGCTCTTGACTCAGTGTTGCCAACTCGGGATAAATTTTATTTATCAAAATTGTTCGAATTTGTATATAGTTGGCAAAAAAAATTGCTTTAACCTTGAAAAGCAAGTTTCATATTACTGGCATTAAGCCGATTAAAACCAAAATCTGGACGTGGTAGAAAATTTTACTAAAAGTGATTTGCATTTTACACAAAATCTAGACGTGATAGAAAAAATCTAATTATAGATTTGAAATCAGCATACCGAAATTAGCTAGGAGCACCTATTTGGTCTTCTGTAACAAAATCTTTGTTGCCTAGTGAATCTAGGGTCGAGGGTGAGATGCAAGACAATCATAATTAATTATAATAACTTCTATAACAAATGGAAAATGGATACGACTAAACCATAGATATGGTAGATCGTAGGGTTGTGACACAAACAAAAATAGGAAGCTACAAGTAAAATTATTATCCAAACTCGCGTTAAGCGATTTTGGTTTTTATGTAAAAATGAATATGGATTATTCATTGTTCATTTTTTACATTACTCTCCCCTTTAAAAATGATATTTATACAATAATCTAATAGGGTACAATTAATACAATAGAATTAAGAGAATAACATCCTAACTAATTCAAGTTAGATGACGAATTTTTCTTTACAATACAAATTTTATACAGAACGATTTCGCGTGGTTGAGTACAATGCAGAATAATAAAATTTTTAAAATGACACTCGCTTAGAGGGCTATTATAAAATATAAAAATTCAAAGATTAAAACTTTACTTTTATACAAACAAATAAAGGATTAATACGTTAATTTAGACAAACATTTAAGTTAGACAAACAATGATATGGTTAAAATTTTTTACCAAATTTTATTTTTTCTGTGGGATGAATTACATACATAATGAGTAGAGTAGATAAAAGGGAAAAACGTAAATCGTACAATCTATAAATTAATTTTTATTGACTAGTGTAGGTAAAAATAGAATTACGTAATCGATGATGTATAGACCTGTGGTCTAGTGTGTATTTGGGTGTATTAGGTGCAAAGTGTGTATTTTACAATTTCGAGGGACAGATTAGCTTAGCTGAGAGGATTTATAAATTTACTGAATAAATGCCTGAGCAAAAATTTATATATAGTAAGCAAAAATGCTTAGGACTATACAAATAGCAGAGTTAGCACTTACACGCTATGAAATAGTTTGTGATATCCAATGATTTTAGAATAAGGTTTGTGTATATATAGTATATATAGTGTGCATACATGCGTGTGTATGTGTAGGGATTTGGAAGGTTTTTGAATTAACAAAGTTTAAAAATAATGTATAATAATTTAAGATGGGTTTAGGGTTATAAAATATTTTAAGTTTAAGTCAATCATTGTTGTTATTATTATAAAATCCTTTAAGTTCAAGGTAGTATTTAAGTATTTAATTAAATCAGTTACACGAATTAAGGTAATAAAAAAAAGACGTACTTAGAAGACCTTACGAGTAATGACAGTAACTCTCACGGTTTTAAAATTGAATTTCGACACACAATTAAATTCGACTACTAAAATTCATAACCATATACTGTAGTAGTATGTCAATTTGACTATAATTTTCGTTTGATACCTTACAAATGATACAATAACAATTTAAGGACAGTTACTCACGATTAATTGAACAAAAGAAAATTAAAAATACAAATTAAGAATAGAGATCAATTATGCATTTTAATGAGCTAACATAATTTTTATAATATTCTTAAAAATAAAAGTAAATCGAACCATAGATGAATTTCGACCAAGAATAAAAAAGTTATTGAAATGGAAGGGAAGCATTTCGAACAATCTTTTCTTTTAATAATTTCAATTAAATTTTACATTAAAAATTATTTTTATATAATAAAAAAAAATATTAAAAAGGTTTAATAATTTTTGCATGTTAAGTAGAAAAATTATACTCTTTCGTTGAATGTTGATAGAATTTGAATTATTTGATTTTTTAGTCTGAAATTGACAATTACATCTTTTTGTGAGCACTTTGCTCTTTAAAAAAAGATTGCTTGTCACACTACTTAGAACAAAAATTAAAAGAGTTCAAACAAAACGGAGGGACGGTATGCTCCTCAGCATAGTAATTTAAAAGGAGTCATTGGGACAAGATCGATTAATTAATTATTACACAACTATTATTATCACGTATACATTACAATGATTAATTATCAAAGTCATTACAAACAATTGTAAAAACGGTTTTGTGACAAATAATAAATTACATGACTATATATTTATATACGTAACAATGCATGAAAAAGAAAAGACAAATCGGTCAATTTCCTTCTCACAAACACAAAAAAAAAGATTAACTAAAGACACAAACGGGTCAATTCAGGTTGAATTTAATTCTCTTTTACAACAAAAAAAAGGTTGAATTAAATTCTTAAATTACATTTTCTTAAATTAAATTCTCTTAACTTACAAAGAAAAAGTTGAATTCAATTGACTGCATTGAAATAACTTGGGACTCGAAATAAAAATGACTTGGGACTCGAAATAAAAATGACTTGGGACTCGAAATAAAAATGACTTGGGACTCGAAATAAAAATGACTTGGGAC